>ML677404.1:5006708-5027578 GCA_007922305.1 Dermatemys mawii | reverse complement strand
GGCACCCAGAGTCCTATGCTAAAGAAGAAGCTTGTCTCCCAAAAGAAAGCCTTGAAAAGGCACCATCTGGGGAAGGGTATCAGGGTGCAGACAATACTTACAGAAGTTGTTTATCTCCAAAGAGAGAGTCTGATGAGAGATCACCTGGCGAGGGGGCAGTGGGATGCCTAAGCATTGATTTAAGATGGTTCAAGGAAGAGAGGAATTGTTGAACTGGAGAAATTGTAAGGAGAAGGAGAGACCATTCTTGTCTTGGGACACTGGAGTTTAGAACAAGGTGAATCCTCCTGTCTGTGGGAGTGACAAGGTGACTTTAAAGGGTACGTCCTCACTACTGCGGGCAGCGGTCGATGTTTTAGCGATCGATTTCTCGCGTCTTGTGAGGACGCGAGAAATCGATCGCTAGCGCTGGCCCCGTCGACTCCGGAACTCCAGCTCCCCCCGAGGAGTAAGCCGGAGTCGAGGGGGGAGCACGCCACCGACTGCCGTTGCCGTGAGGACGGGAGGTAAGTCGGCTGCAGATACGCCAACTTCAGCTACGTGATTCATGTAGCTGAAGTTGCGTATCTGCAGTCGATCCCCCGCCCTAGTGAAGACCAGCCCTTTGTCCCAGTAAAGATACCCAGTGTGAGTCATCCTGGTGTAATTCTAACATAGAAGCCCTAACTTGTGGGGAAACTGAGGCAAGGCGCTGCAGACCCACACTTGGCCAGAAGGGGATGTCACAGGGCAGGCATGCTCTTTTACCGGGAGATATTAAAAGAACACAACACGGTGCCCTGGCAACCAAGGATCTCCAAGCACTTTAGGAACATTTATAAATTTTACCCTCATTTTACAGATGGGAAAATTGTGACACAGACAGATTAAAAACCAGGGTTTTAAAGGCTCAGCTTCCATTTAATCACCTGAATAAGGGCCTGATTTTCAGAAGTGCTTAGCAGGCAGCAGGCTGAACCCTTCTGCAAGTCAAGCCCTGACTGTGGGCACTGACCTTTACTGAAAATCTAGCCATAAATGCCCTGCCTAAAGGCATAGAGTGAGTCTAGGGCAGAATCTGACACAGAACCCAGATCTTACCTATGCTCAGCCTTATGTCTTAACCACAGGATAGTCTTTCCTGTCTACACTCTTCGATCCTCTTGCACACTCATCTATATTATTATCCCAATAGGGCTGGGCAGGACCAAGACCAAAAGTCCATTGCAAAATAAATCCTGTGTTAGAATCCACTGCAGAATAAAAACGGTTGCCAGCAATTGTTCTAGGCCCTGATACAGCAAAGCACTTAAACCAAGCATTCCTGAATTCACACCTTAGATGTTTCAGGATTCTAGTTGGATTGGCTCAGCACTAGAGTGGGGGCTTATAAAGTAAATCAGGAACACACTTTACCAAGCTCAATGTACTATGGCAGGGCTGTATATTACATAGTTTTGCCAACAGAGCTATGTCGGTAAGAGGTGTGATCCTTGACGGACATAGCTGTACTAGCAAAAGCCCTTCATGCAGATGCAGTTATAAAGAGAACGACAGCACTTTTGCTTGTTTCACTTGAGGGGGAGCCAATTAAGGGAGGATATGAGAGCGATCTATAAATCACAAATGGTCTGGAGAAAGTGAATAAAGAAGTGTTTTTTACCCCTTCACATAACACAAGAACTAGGGGTCACCTAATGAAATTAATGGGAAAGCAGGTTTAAAATAATCCTAAGGAAATACTTCTACATACACAGCACTACCAATCTGTGGAACTCCTTGCCAGGAGATGTTATGAAGGCCAAAAGTATATATGAGTTTAAAAAAGAATTAAATAAGTTAATGGCAGATAAGTCCATCAATGGTTATTTGGCAAGATGGTCAGAGATGCAACCCCATGCTCTAAGTGTCCTGAAGCCTGACTGCCAGAAGCTGGGACTGGGCGACAGGGGATGGATCACTTGACAATTGTCCTGTTCTGGTCATTCCCTTTGAAGCATCTGATATTGGCCACTGTCAGAAGACAAGCTACTGGGCTAGATGGATCAGTCATCTGCTCCTATATGGCCATTCTTATGTAACAACACCAGCGTCAACACGGTTTTGCTGGTGTAAGTTGCAGCCACACTAGGAATGCTTTGCCAAATACCGTAGTAGACCAAATTAGCTGTACCAGCAAAGCTCTGCTAGGATAGACTTGGCCTGAGATTAATGATGGTATCTCATGAATTTGGACCCATAATACAACCTCATCTAAGGAATGTGAAGGGCACGTTGTCACCATACCACCATGTCAGACTCATCTGCTGGATGATGCACGGACCTGGGTGAAAGGATTGCAGCCCATTTCACTGTGGACACTTGTCCATGCCCCAGGATTTGGGGTGGTAAAAGCCCCTGCCCCAGGATTTGGGGAGTGTGTGTGTGTGTGTGTACAAATTGGTATGAGCCTCTGCCCCAGGATTTGGGTTGTGTGTGTCTGTGTACAAATTGGTATGAGCCCCTCCCCCAAGATTTGGGGTGTGGTGTGTGTGTACAAATTGGTATGAGCCCCTCCCCCAGGATTTGGGGGGGGTGTACGAATGGAATGAGCCCCTCCCCCAGGATTTGGGGGTACAAGGGGGTATTAGCCCTCTCCCCAGGGCTTTTGGTACAAGGGGGACTAGCCCCCACCACTATTCTCGCGGGGGAGGGGAATCAAACCCCCCCCCGCCCCGCGAGAAGACGACGGAAGTGCATTAGCGAGGGGGAGGGGTGTGTGTGTGTGGGGGTGAAGTAAGCCCCACCCCCTTAGGATGGGGGAGCTGGAGACAAGCCACTTCCTGTCGCAGAGAGATGACGTTGCCCCGAGGCATTTCCGGTTCGGTAGACCCCCAGAGCGCGTCCCCGGAGCCGGGATGCACCGGCGCGGGGTGGGAGCGGGCGCCATCGCCAAGCGGAAGCTGGCGGAGGTGAGAGCCGGGGCCACGGTCCCGCCCTAAGCTCGACTCCCTGCCCCGATCCTGGGGGGTCGAGACACCCTCTGCAGCCACGTCCTCGGCCGGGGCTGAGATCCCCCCTTCATCGGGGATCCTGGGGGTCGCCCCAGATCCGGGGAGGGGGGGCGAGTCCCTCCTGAGTCTCCCCCCACCCTCTCTTATCCCGGGCCCGGCGGGGGCTGGGTCCCTTTCCTCCCCCATCCTGCAGAAGCGGCGACCCGTCCGCTTCTCCAGAGACAGGGGTGCCAAGTCCGCCCCTGCACCCAGATCCTCGGGAGGCTGAACATCCACACACACCCCGCTTTGCTCGGGGCCTTGGAGAGGGTGAGTCCGCCCCATTCCCAGTTAAAGGGGGCGCTGAGTCCCCCCCATTCCCAGTTAAAGGGGGCGCTGAGTCCCCCCCATTCCCAGTTAAAGGGGGCGCTGAGTCCCCCCCATTCCCAGTTAAAGGGGGCGCTGAGTCCCCCCATTCCCAGTTAAAGGGGGCGCTCAGTCCCCCCCATTCCCAGTTAAAGGGGGCGCTGAGTCCCCCCCATTCCCAGTTAAAGGGGGCGCTGAGTCCCATTCCACCCTGGAGAGTCTGAGCCCTTTTTCCCTCAAGCAAGTGGAGTCCGAATTCTCCATCTCCAGATCCTCTGAGGAGCTGAGTCTGCCCCCACCCCTAAATTCAGCTGGGTCCGAGTACCTCTTTTGACAACTTAAACTCCGCTGGTGTCGTCCTCCCCAGCAACTTCTAAACTACTGATTCTTTTCTCCAAAGCAATTGGCTGTAGGACACCCCTGTCACCCAAAGCAGGAGTAGCTGATCCCCCCTCTTGAGGATAAAGAGGGGATGGCGGGCAAGTCTGGGATGGGTTTCCTACTTTAAAATGCAGACGTACTGCAGAAATGGTGGCGGCATGGCTGTGGGACCCTGCAGAGAAGTGGTCTCAGCCCGTGTGTGATCTCTGAAAAAGTTTTTAAAAAATCCCCCTAATCATTTTATTTATCTCCTAGGCCAAATACAAGGAGCGAGGGACAGTGCTGGCTGAAGACCAGCTGGCTCAGGTGAGACACAGGCAATATATTTAAACAAACAAAAGATTGGGACTTCTTATGTTTCTCCTGTGAGCAGTCTTCTATTGTCATATCCTCCATCTAAGATCCCTATGGTCAATTGTCTTGTTTTTTAAACTGCTCCACAGGCGATCCTGGAAATTACAGACCAGTAAACCTAACTTTAATACCAGGAAAATTAGTTGAAACTGTAGTAAAGAACAGAATTATCAGACATATAGACGAACACAGTATGTTAGGGAAGAATCAATGTGGCTTTTGCAATCATGTCTAGCCAATCTGTCAGAATTCTTTGAGGGTGTCGTGAAGCCTGTGGACAAGGATATTCGAGTGGATATAGTGTATTTGGACTTTTAGAAAGACTTTGATGAAGTCTCTCACCAAAGGCTCCTAAGCAAAGTAAGGAGTCCTGGGATAAGAGGGAAGGTCATCTCATGTATCAGTAACTGGTTAAAATATAGGAAACAAAGGGTTTGAATAAATGGTCAGTTTTCACAGTGGAACGGTAAATAGTGGGAGTCCCCTAAGGATCTGTACTTGGACCAAGCTGTTTAACATATTCATAAGTGATCTGAAAAAAGGGGTAAACAGTGAGGTAGCAAAGTTTGCAGACAGGACAAGATTACTGAGTTATATCCAAATCTGACTGCAAAGAGTTACAATGGGATCTCACAAAACTTGTCCGACTGGGCAACAAAATGACAGGTGAAATTCAGTGTTGATAAATGGAAAGTGATGCACGTTGGCAAACATAATCCCAACTAAACATAAAAAATGTTGGGGTCTGAATTAGCTGTTACCACCCAAGAAAGAGATCTTGGAGAACGTGTGGATAGTTCTCTGAAGATATCTGCTCAAAAGTGCAGTTACAGTCAAAAAAGTTAAGTGTTAGCAAAGGGACAGAAAAATCAAATGCCACTATAGAAATCCATGGTATGCCCACATCTTGCAAACAGCATGCAGTTCTGGTTATCCCATCTCAAAAAAGATATATTAGAATTGGAAAAAATATAGAGAGGGGCAATAGAAATGATGTGGGGTATGGAACAGCTTCTGTACGAGGGAACATTAAAAACATTGGGACTGTTCATCTTAGAAAAGAGATGATTAAGGAGGAATACAACAGAGGTCTATACAGTCATGAGTGGGCTGTAGAAAGTGAATAGGGAAGCGTTATTTATCCCTTCACATAACAAGAACCAGGAGTCTCCCAATTAAATTAATAGGCAGCAGGTTTAAACAAACACAAGGAAGCCTGTCACACAGTCAGCCTGTGCTGGGGGATGTTGTGAAGGTCAAAAATATAAACTGGATTAAAAAAAGAATTAAGGCTCCATGCTCTGAGTGTTCCTAAAACCTCTGACTGCCAGAAGCTGGGAGTAGATGACAGGAGAGAGGTCACTTGATTATTCCTGTTCTGTTCATTCCTTCTGAAGCATCTGGCACTGGTCTTTGTCGGAAGACAGGCTACTGAACTAGCTGGACCATTGGTCTGATCCAGTATGGACGTTCTTACATTATTGTGTCTGTGTAGGTTAGACGGAGACCTTGTCACGTTTTGTACTTGAGTTCCATGCTGGGCTTTTCTAAAGCCTTGCTGCTTTGTATGTTATAAAGCAAGCATTCAGTCATAGATGTTTCCTCTCTTCACTCTCAGATGTCTAAGCAACTGGACATGTTTAAGACCAACTTAGAAGAGTTTGCCAGCAAACACAAGCAAGAGATTCGTAAAAATCCCCAGTTTCGGGTCCAGTTCCAGGACATGTGTGCAACAATCGGAGTGGATCCGTTGGCATGTAAGGAATATATGCTGGAGGGGTTTAAGGCTGAATGTTGTGATTGAGTTTGGAGACAGATTATATTGTCTTTGCTCAGTAAAATCTCTCATTGACGTTGATAGGAGCTGTGCTGAGTAAAGATGAGGGGATTTGGTTCTTAGGGCCTGTAAACTGATGGGCTGCTTTGCTGGCCTGGGAAGGGAAGCAAGCACCAGGCCTAAGTCCTTTTAAGGCCTCTCCTTTAAGACATATTTTATTGTTTTATTGTGAACAAAAAGGACATGAAGGACCCAAAATAAAGCAACTCAGCTGACCAATCTGACAGTTCCCAGTCTGTCAGCCAGAGGAAAAGAGGACACATCCTTAAACATCTTGCCTAGCCTGTGATAGGCAGAGTTCCCTTAATCCCTTCTGGGCTGCTGCATCATCTTATCACAGGGCCCAATTCTGCAAATGCTACAGGGGATGATGCTTGTGACTGAGAATAGCCCTACTGTTCGAGATACTCCAAGGTATTTAGGAGCCTAAATACTTCAGAGGATCTGGGCAAAAGTGCTTGCAGGATTAGGCCGTTAATAGAGAAGAACAGTGGTGATGCTTAATCTGATTCTTTTTCCCCTTCCTTTGCAGCTGGTAAAGGATTCTGGTCAGAGATGCTGGGAGTCGGAGACTTCTACTATGAACTGGGTGTTCAGATTATTGAAGTTTGCCTGGCTCTGAAACACAGAAATGGAGGTGAGGACTCTACCCGTTCATCTCTTGAGCACAGATGCAAATACTGGCATTCGTCTGTTGTATGTTACAAGGTACTTTTGGAAACCAAGCCGCGCTTGGTGAGATGCTCAGTGCACGGCACACTTTATTAGGTTTCAAAAAGTGCTGAGAAGATGGTTTTGGCTTTGTCTCCACTCCACTAAAAAAGGGTGGGTTGGTTTTTTACAGCGAGGTAGCTAACGCACACGGCTTTTGTTTTTTCTTAGAAAATCCGTTGGAGGCAAGGCGCTGTAGCTAGGGGAGCTGAACTGTGGATGAGAGGGTCTAGCGTTGAGGTTGCCTAGCTACAACACTGTAAAAGCTACCTGCACGCAGTCACTGATAGGATTTTATTGTGAAATAGCTAATGTGTGTTAGTTATTACAATGTAAACTTCCCACCCCTTTTTTTTTTTTTTATAGCAGCAATGATACCACTAAACAGTGCCATAAAATATGCTTGGTGGGCCTGTAGCGCTATGTTAAGTTCATAGCAAGGACTGGGGGACTAGTAATTAGTTTAATTTTTTTTTTAACTCTACATAGAGAGGAAAAATGAATTTTTGGCCCACTATTGCTAAATAAAGAACTTGACAAAACTCGTATTTTAAAGAACTGGCCTGATACCCTGCAACATAAAAGTAATAATTAAGGGCCTGATTTAGACAGACTTCTGAGAGCTAGAGAAAGCAATTCATTATGCAAGCGTTTATTGTAAGGTAATGTCATGTGCATGACATCTGCTGTTAGTTTGTATTGTAATAGTGGCTATCAGCCCCGGTTTTGGACCAGAACTCCACTCTGTTAGGTGCTGGACAAACAGTCCTTGCCCCCAAGGAACTTACAATCCATTTTTAATTAAATGTGCCTGTCCCATTAATGGGAGAAAACAGCAACTAACTCCACAGGACTCCCAATCCATTTTTCAGGAATATAACTATGTTAAGTGCAGTGTTCCTGTATAATATCCTGTCTAAAGCTGTGAAACTGAACACAGTGAAAAACAGATTAAAATGGCTACATCAATGAAAGGAACATGTAAGATAATGGCAAATGTGAACAGGAAATTCAAGTGATATATAATGCTAGCAAGAGGAAACTTTGTTCTCTCTAGGTCTCATAACACTGGAGGAACTTCATCAGCAAGTGCTGAAGGGAAGAGGGAAGTTTGCTCAGGATGTCAGCCAGTGAGTATCTGCTTGAGCTGTGTTGTAATCGAGGGGAGTCTGAAAACAGCATGAATAAAATGTGACGGTTAATCTAGGCAGGCACCCGAAGGTGCTTGTGCTGCTAATATGTAATTAATAATTATAGATCTATCAATAGTAGTCCATAATTAAGGTTGCAAGCAATGCTCTATTATAAATGATATGCTTGCTGGAGGAGCCCAGCATGGTTCCTGCCCCCTTCCCTCCTCTCAAGATTACAATATACAAAATATTTTTATGATAGCTTAGATACTCAGTTAATAAGAATCAGTATTTGTGGATAACAGTTGGAAACCATACATTAAGACAAATACACTAAAGTCTTGCAAGTGAAACATTAGCTCAGTCTCTATTGTAATGTAATCAGTCTGTACTTGAAGAGAATTGATAGAACAATTAAAACAATTTTTTTTTTTTACATTGCATGTACATTGAGTGTTACTTAAAAGGACTGCTAAGGTAGGGAAATCTGTATTTAGTATGTTAAGTGTAACATCTTCTGAAAATTAAATTCATACTTTTGCCACAGATTCACTTGGACAGTGTAAATAGACTGCTCATTTTCACTATCTTCTCCTGCATTAGCAGGGTGTTACTGTGTACCAGTCCCCACTTGGCTAGAGAGTATTACTTGAACAGCTAACAAAATTTCTACTGAACTTTCATTATTTCAACTTTCTTCTCCTTGGAGCCCTGTCAACAGGGTTTGCAAAAGGTTGCAGGATCTGAATTTTGGGCCTGAACGGGCCTGACATTGTCTCTTGAATATTTCATTTTGGCAACTTAGAGTTTGAGTTCACAGGACTTGAGTGTTCTAGACAGTTGTAGAATGAGTTCACTTGAATAGCTTTTGTAACCCTCTCATGATCCTGTTGGAATCAGAGCAGAGCACACCTTAAATGGAAGGAAGGCTGGCAGGCAATTTTTTCAGTTGCCTTTGCCTCTTGGTAAGTATGAATGAAAAATTAAACAGTGGCTGATTTCTTCTCGTGCTAAGCACCTCTGAAAAATGACTAGCCGCTTAACATGCATGGTTGGCCTCTGCATTTCAGACCTTAACTTTGCCACTTGTACAGCTGTTGTTCCTTATCTACTACATCAGTGTCCAGCTCAAGTGAAGAGCAAAAGCTTTTCTTTAAGTCTTATGCTCACTCTTCAGGGACGACCTCCTCCGAGCTATCAAGAAGCTGAAAATTCTGGGCAGTGGCTTTGGGATTATTCCTGTCGGAGGGACGTATCTGATCCAGTCTGTACCAGCAGAACTGAACATGGATCACACAGTAGTTTTGCAGCTGGCTGAGGTATTGTGGCAAGAGGTTCTTTAGTATAAGATAACCCTAGGGGCTACAAGGCGCCCTTGAATAGGCTCCATAAAAGGTATGAAGAGTGTAAATTCTAATGAGAGGAAGAATGTAGGGTCTCCGCTTGTAAAGATATGAGCACATAGGCAAATAGATGTTCCAAAACATGGACTCTGCTAGTAGGTCCTGCTCATTAGCAGACAGTAAGGGACTGTAACTGCACTGAAATCAATAACCTACCAAACATGCTTTTTTTCTTCCTTTGTTTCAGAAAAAGGGGTATGTAACTGTCAGCGAGATCAAGTCCAGTTTAAAGTGGGAGATAGAACGTGCCAAGCGTGTGCTGGTATGTATGTAGACCTTGTGTAGTATGCTTGTTTGGCTGGATTAAAAGCCACTGTAGGATTATGGTTGCACACACACTACCAGATCCACCATAATGGTAGGACACAGAAAAAAGTTTAATCCCATCTAGTCTGCAAGACTGAAGCAGGGAGAAAGTAAATGGATTCTTCTTGGCTGTAGGACTTAGTGTAGACAGGATGTAAGGCAGAATCCTCTTAATGGCAGGTCCATACCTTTCATTGCTGGTGCTGTGAGTTACGTACAAACTTCACGCCTACCACCCTCATTTCTTGTTCTTGCCTTGGATGTGGGTTGCACCTTCCTCAGTTCTGTAAAGTTTACTCACCTGTTATGGCTTGCTTCCATGGCTGTAGAATACACTTTGAACATAACATCTTTACTTACTGCATTGTGGGGGGACAGATGAAGAGAATGGAGGTGGCTGTCGTGAAGTGATTCTGCAGCCAGTATAGCCCCTTGCCCTTTAGATATTTGTAGGGAGTGAGAACACTTCCTACAGTGGAGGTGATCACAGTTGTCTGAACTACATGCAGCTAGACTGAGTTTTGGGAAGGAAGCCCAGTCTACTGCTCACTTGAGTCATGAGACTCCTGTCTGTAGAAGAGCTGGGGCTAAAGCTGTAACGTAGGAGTGGTTTTTGTACACTTGTTTCACTTTTTTGCACGTCCTTATTTTCTCCCTTCATTCCCCATTTTCTGAGCCCTTGGTCTGTTGTGACAGGAACACCTGCTGAAGGAAGGCATGGCCTGGCTTGACACGCAAGCTCCAGGGGAATCTCAGTACTGGCTGCCTGCTCTCTTTACAGAACTTTACTCTCAAGAAATCACTCCAGAGGAAGCAGAGGCGGCAATACCTTGACTATTAAGAGAAAACATCAAGCTGTGTGCACCTGTACATATTCTCCCTTTGCTGTTGTATTACCAGAAGTAGGACATTTAACTTTAACTTTATTTAAAGTCCCTAGGTTACCACCCATTTAATTGGTCAAAATTATACATGCTTAACTTTGTTTCCTTCTAACTGTACCAACCACCTACCTTTACTATCGCTGTGACGTAGAGGGCTACTGTTCTCAACTAGAACACTGGAGAGATGCAAAAGTGATTCTACCTCCTTAAAGGGTAAATTCTTCTCTAAATAACTGTCCCTATCACCATCCCTGTGCTGCTGAAGTGTTAAGAAGCTACTGTAAACTCAAGTCACTTCCCCATGGAAAAATACAATAGTCTAGATTCTGCCAAAACAAACTTTATTGCACAAAAAAAAAAATCTTATGTACAATTGTATATAAACAAGGTGTTTTATAGTGACTCTTGTGCATATATTTTCAAATCATTAGGTCTAAAATTCTGTCACTAAAACATGTCTGCCTAGAGCAGTCATTGTGGATTGTCACTTTGAAATGAAAACATTCAGAAACAGCAGGACGGGTAACAGCGCTATAAAACTAATACGTTTACAGCCACATGCTTAGGTGAATGGTGTCCACAGTAAGGCATTGTGGGTGTGTGGATGGTAATGCCATATGCACCACATACATATTTCTGAACCAGCTCTGCCTTATGAAGGCATTAGAGGCCCAGCTCTAACCCATTTTAAAGTGGGGAGACTACTGATTTATGAAAACAGTGACATTTACAATGGGATTAAACAGAGGCATTACAGAAGAACAGCTCATGACTTCATACCAATGCACTTCCATGAAACCTTATATCAAGGAGCAAACTGCTCTCTCTACTTCCATCAGGTGTGTCCTATGTAAGTTTTCCTTCAGAGAAACTGTACCAATGACAGACACAAGATTTTGTTTTCAAAAGAAAAAAAAAGTTGAATTGTTAAATGGCATCTTGAATTCAGGAATGTTTCCACTTTTCAACTTCAAGGCTACTTAAGCAGCAGAATACAGGCTTCTGAAATTTACAATAGTTGATCCTCTACATAAACAATCTGTATTGAAAATAATTCACCAACACATGGGATGCTGAAAACTGCAATTTTGATCTACAAAAAGAATTTCTTTAGAACAAAGTTACCTGGCCTGGAGCTTCTTTCCATGCCACAATAAGAATCAGAGAGAGGATTATAGCAAAGGAATTTTGGGGGGGAGTGTGGAAAAGTTGGTGCACCATTGTATGTGCTCAACTTTTAATCAATTCTCTTGTAAAACAAGATTAAGCCCTTCATCGGCAGAGCATTTTACCACCCCATTTGGTGGTAACAAAATAAAATCAATCAGGCCTATTCATCTGCCTGAGTGACCCGGGTGTGTTTCATCTCCATGCAGCTTAAATACATCCTTGATGTAATGGCACACGTAGCCAGAGGGTACCTGTCCAAGAGGTACAAATTACTCAGAATGAGATTCTGCTGGTAGAGCTATCAAAGCTTTAAGAACTAGCTTTACCACTGGCCAAGTTTGGCAAGGGAATGTTCTGCTGCTATTGACGTTTGCTCCTCCCCTTCTCTGGAGAACTCCACCAGAAGATAGCTTCCTGCTTATAAATGTCCCTTATCCTAGCATTTAATTCGTCCTGGATCAAAATATTAGCAGAAAAAGAAAAAAACACACTACCACACCACTGACTTCAGGGGCTGAAAACAAACAGCAGCAGTCAAGGAAACAGCACTTCCATTTAGAAGAGACAAAGTAGAACATGTCAACTCCAAATCAAGATCATAAAAAAAACAAAACAAAACAAAACTAGATTTTTTTGGAGCAGGGAAGTGGGTTTTGTTTTAGAAGAACCAGTGATTTTCTCTCCAATGTTTCCAGGGGAAAAGCATCTGCTCTTGATTCATAAGCTTTTACAGCTTGCATCCATTTCTCTCCCTCTGCCCCCTTCCACCTAAAGTCCAGCCAGCAAAAGCCACCCAGAGACTGTCTGAAGCTTTCAGAAAGAAGCCAAGACTTCACCCTGTTTATCTTTGGTCTGTCTAGAAGAGACATCAGTGGGTAGATGGGCTTATGCAGAGCAGCAGTGCCCCATCTCTCCCCAGACAGAAGTTCACCCGGGGTAAGCAGCAAGTGGGCCCGTTAGTATTGTGGACTCCAGCCAAGTACGCCTACCACTCTGGGTCCTTGGGAGTTCAGCATGGCCAGAGGGAAGGGCACATACTGGCTATTTAAGAACAAAAAAGCTGTAAAACTGACTTGCATTCTACATCTCATTGTTTTAATCCAATAAAGAAAAAAAAAAAGCAGCCACCCCTTGTAGGTGTTTCCAGAAAAACCTGATGCCACGTGCTCCAGCTTTCTAGCATAGGAAGTACCTTTTAGAGTAGCCTGTCACAAGCTTGGCTTTGTCTACCAGGAAGTCCTCTTGTTCAGTATCCACCAGAGCATTAAAGGAGACAGAAGACCTCTTCCAGCTCTAGCCCCTCTGGGATTGGTTGGTTCTCAAGTCTGTCAGGGGTCATTCGAAGACAGAACCATCCCCAGGATTGGGTTTCTCACTGAGAGAGATTTCTAAGCTTTGGAGCTTTCTTGAGTGTCCGTCTCTGTCTCCGAAGAGCTGCTGTCAGAGTCTATTTCTACGTTCTCCTGCTGGTGTTTCTCTTGAACCTTCAGCCGAATTCCTTGCAAACGGATTAATAGGGACTGATAGTCAAAGTGGCCTCGTTTTTCACCAAAAGGATCCTGCGTGGGGAGGGAAAACACGCAAGATTTAGACACACGCTTGTATGGTGCCAAAGTACATCACACTCTACGGGGTATCTATGATGTACAGCCATCGCAAGGGCAAGCAACAGCAACTGAGCAGACGACTGCAGGGCAAGGAGAGACCTCAGCCAAAGATGCTTGTTAAACTCCTGCTCTTTGCCAAGCGTGTTAGGGGTTCGTCAGTGTCAATGCAGAGCACATTGGGACCGTAGCTTTTCTAAAACGCTTCCATCGGAAAAACCCCAGGCGAACTAAACTTGAAGGAACTTAGTTTCCCTTCCATAGCCAGACGAAGGGTTGAGTGGATATTGGCTGGATTTGAACCAGAGTTTCAAAGAACTGATGAATTGGTCTCAGGCAGGAGGGAGTGACAGTCTCAGTAGGAAAGACTAAGGACTTAGTTACTAACACCTTGCATAGTGCTATAGAGGCTTTATAAAGTATCATGATCCCCATTTTACAGAAGGTGTAATTGAGGCACACAAGTAACCAGACTTGCCTACAGTGACTCACAGCTGGGCAGTGGCAAACAGGCAAGAGAGATTTAGCTTCTACTCTCACCCCCTGAAGGGACCACAGTGGCAGAAAGCTTGCCCTGCCTATGCTGTGCCTACTCTGGGATAAATAGGACAACTTTTTCAACCAAAAACTGAAAAGCCAGTTCCTTTCCCAAACACCACGCTCACATGAGAAAGCTGACGACACTGACCCCAATGTTTTGGAATGGCTTTGTGTTCACATAGTTCATTCTTTTAGCTACGGTTCATCTAATGAAGTGTGTCTATTCTACAATTTACAGCTGTTGGGGACAGGAACACAGCAATCGCTACCACTGTAAGATCAGCGCTGTGTTTGTACAGCACCTAGCGCAATGGGGTTCTGGTCCATGCCTGAGGTATGACAGTGACAAATTGAACCTCTGCTCCTTGCAGCTGCAGCAGTTAGGCCCATAGAGTGTGATCGGTGCCATTCCCGAATAACCCCTCAAGTCATGTGGTTTTACAATACAGCCTCTAGTCACTGCACTTAAGATTCCACCTGATGTGAGTCAGACAGCGTGGCCTGGTAGCACTGCTCAGTTCAAACACAAGCGGTCTGCTTTTGTCAAGCGTTGCGGGTGCTCTAATTTTATGGATTACGAGGCCATTTGTTGACAATAAAGGGCATGGGTAACCACTTCCCTTTCTCATCAATGGTGATATCTTTTAAAGGAGTCGGACAGGAGATCAGAAGCTTCTTCTGTTCTATTCAGACCAGAATCTCCCAGCAATCAGCAGTAGGAAAAAGCAGGGATTTTTTCTAATGAGTGGCTCAGGAGCAGTGCTAGGAAAAACTCAGTGGCTTGTACTGGGGGTCAGTGAAATCAACAGAAATTGAAGGCACTCGGCACCTCACAGGACCGGGCCTCAGCAAAGCATCTTTGATTCCACACTGAGGCTAGCGCAGATAAAAATGACAAGAGTTACCAGCTGACTCTCAGGATTGGAGAGCGGGAAGAAACCTCCCTGCCCACTTCTCAGGATTGTATTGCACAATTACTAACACCAAAGTAACAGAGCGATGGGGCCCTTAAGAAGAGACTAGCAGCATTGCAGGAGTTTTAAGATTTCTTCTAAAGCACCCAGCCAAGCCAGATCCAGCAGAAAAACACCAGCTGGCTAAACCTTTGACAGGAACATAGGAACTGCCCTACTGGAATCACACCATTGTCCAAGCGGTGGTGATAGTTTCCTGTTCTCTTAGGTTGAGAACCACTGGTCTATCTTCTGATTCATCCTATTTACTATTGTGGGTCGCATATGTGGCCTGCATCCAATACTACCTGTATGGCCCTGATCCACATAAAGAGGAAATACAAGCACATTTAAGCTGGGTATTTCCCCCGAATCCTGGTTTTCAGAGGAAACTTTCAAATGAAGTACAATAGGCACCAACAGAGAGAGAATTAAGCAGACACTTTGTGTTAGCGGAAAAACAGTGCATGAACCATAGGAATTTCTCAAATCACATATAACTGGGGAGAATTTAAGAAATATTACCCTTCAAGGAGCTCCCATTCCTCTCCCTCCTAAATTAGCCATGTCAAGAGGCAAGCTGATTATCTCCTTCAGCCAAGGGAGCCAGGATAAAAAGAGCTTTGGCCCCGTTTCAGCACGCAGACATCACTTTACACCACATAGCTGGCACGTCAACCCTTTCATTTCTGACAACCTAAAAGGCCATTAAACTGTGCCCTTCTAATTAAGTCGGAGCATGGAAAGGAGGGTTGCCAACTGCATACCTGCATTGTCTGTCCTTGGAGATGAAGTCTCTCTTTGCACGCACCCTCATAGAAGTCAAAGTACTCCATGAAAGACTTCTCCATAACACCCCTGGAATGCCACAAAAGAGCACATGATCAGCGCAGAAGGAGCGAGCATTTAAGCAGAAGTCTCATCCGGTCCTGGCCACATGAGACTCCATTCAGTTAAGCAAACCTGTCCTTCATCTAATCCACAACACTCCGTGTCTGCCTTAATTTACGAGGATGATCTAAGCATTCAAAAAGATGCCCTGGCAACTGAGGCAACCATTCCGCTGCTCAGCAGAACCTCAGACACATGGGGTTTGCGTTAACTTGTGTCACTACCCTGGCTGAATCACACCACACCAGGAACAAGAGTATACAGGAGAGGAGGTCATACAGCAACTGGATGGATCGTGAGACAAAGCAGGGCAGGGGACGAGTACAGGTGCTGTGTAAATATTATATTCAATACACATCAGGGACAATTAGCCATCCATCCATGCAAGACAGGGACACATCATCTCCCTTTTACAATATGGGAATGGAAACAGAGGAGTTAGCTGTGCCCATGGTGGCACAGCTAGGACTGGAACTCAGGACTTTGGAAACACCAAGATAAGAGTTCCTGGCACCCAGTCCAACACAGGACACTGCCCCTTCAGAGATCCAGCCCCCAACAGTGATTCAGCAAGTGAACATGAAGCACACAGAAGCACCCAGTTAAAGCAGACCCTGACTGTCTGGGGCGAGATGGGGTCCCCCCGAATCAGTACATTCACGCCTCATCCCCATTACCTACCGTAAAGGCTCAGGACAGGGGCACTTTCCTTCCAGCATGTCGCACACAGCTACTCGGATGGTCTCATGCCGAATGCACTCGTTATAGTTCTTACTATCCCCAGGGTGCCTCTCCTGGAAACAAAAATTGCTCCACTGAGTCTGTATGGTGTGAATGGTTATTATCCCTTCCCTTCCCCTCGGGCCATACGGATTTCACACTCCACAGTGAACTTTCCTCAGACCTGCCCGCTCACAGCACAGTGATGTAGTTTATGCTAAAAAGCCGGTAAGAGATTCCACATGTTTCCAGAGCACAGAATTCGGGTAGCTATGAAGATTGATCAACTCGACTAAAGCCAGCACAACAGTTTTTCTCTTCGGGACTGAAGGCTAGGATACCTGAGCTGTTTGGGTCATGTAGGACATAACAATACATCCCAGGGAAGCCGTTTACTCTCAGCAGAGATTTGCAGAACTAGAAAAAGTCCCTGTAGATCTAGTCAGTTCCTTGTATATTTCCAGTTCATTCCACTACCTTACTGATCACGTAAATGAAAATGTGCTCTGTGGCATGAGTTCTGACACTTTTTTAACCCATGCTCTGTGTATTTAAGCCAGGGGATCATTAGCACAGAAGGAGAGTCCACCATAAAAATCTCCAAAGGAATTCTAAACATTTGAGCTCTTCTGCAAGTCAGGTAGTATCCTGTCCATTTTATATGTGGGGTAAATTGGGGCTTGGTACAGTTAACAGATTTACTCAGGTCACAGCAACTCAGCCGCAAAGAATGAAACAGAGAGCAGGAAGCTCCCAGTTCTCCAACTACTAGACAACACTCCCTTTTACCCATAATTATACATTTCAGCTAAAAATAGCTCTCGTTTCCAAAGGTGTTTGCAGGACATTTATTGTTGGTACCTGGGGAGATGACCACCAAAGACTTGCATAGCCTCAGAATGACTAATTGTCTCTCTCCAAAAGGGAATTCACAGTTGGAGTGTGTATGGGGGTAGGGTGGGGAAGACACAGGAATCAAGTCATTTCAGAACTAGAGTAAACCATGCTCAAAAATCAGAGCAATTACCTGCTCAAAGCCAGGTTCGTTGTGATAGGGGTTCTCAGTCATCAGAGACTGTATGGAGATGAGGACTGAAGAGATACTCTGTGCTGGGCTCCAAGCAGGACCAGTCCAAGTGCTGAAACATCATAAACACAGGAACGTATTTAAACGCAAGACCTAGAATATGACTCAGTCACCTCTCCTTCCTCCATTACCGTTCTCGAATCAACAAATTCTGGTTTAGGAAATCAGAAAAAACTAAGAGGGGACTACAACAGGGAACCAAAAAGAGCCCCCAATGATCTGCAGTGTTCAGGTTTTATGGGTGAAGTTAGTGCATTTCTTCTCACCCCGTTGTGAACGCTCATTTGGATACAGTAAGATTTCTGTAAATTTCACTTTACTGCCAGCATTGATATGCCTGGCAGACAGAAAAGAATAGCACAGCAGGGGAAATCAGCACTTCAGAAGGGTCCTCCACAGCACTTCAAAATTATGCATCTTGCTTGCATGGTTTTTGGCACTAGCTCGGACAAGGCCTTTTACTAATGAAGGCTACCAGCACCAGGAGAAGCTTATTAATTTGGTTTCATGACTGAAGCCTGCCTTTCAAGATTCAAGTGAGAACATTGTTGGTCTATAGAGTTATATACTTATAACCCACCTGCCCAACATCAGGGTTAATACTGAAAAAATGTTCTGCTTGAATAATACTGCCTAGTTCTTATATAGCATTTTCCATCTCAAAGCACTTTACAGCAGAGGTCAGTAGCATTATTCTCATTTTATAGCTGGGGAAAACTGAGGTGCAGTGACTTGCCCAAGGTCATCCGGGAGACCAGTGGCAGAACCTGGATTAGAATTCAGGCCTGAATCCTAGTCCAGTCATCTTATGCATTAGGCAACACTGCCTCCTTTGGTAGCAAAGATCTAGTGGTCCCTATCCCACATGCAGAGGTGCACACACCTTTATGCAGAAGGACATTGCTAGAGAAAAAAACCCACTCTGTGTTGACCACCCTTAACCCTTTTGCTACGGATCCTTTCCCACTGCCAATGGCAGCATTTCAAAGGAGGGATGCACCTGGCACATGAAATGCTTTCTAAATCCTTTCATTTGATCGCTCTCCCTCCACCTCCCCCCACCTTTCAGTTTGATGCCCACCCAAGTGCCTCCTGCTTCAAACCCACCCCCTCCCTTCACATCAATAATCTTCCTTCCTTAAACCATGGTTCTGTGTTTGCTCTAATTTATGACCCAACCCGGAAAGACAAAGAGCATTTGTCGCTTGCGTTGGTTTCACACAACATCAAATCCTTACACTGTCAACATGTCAGGGAAGGGATGATGTGTTTGCAGGATTGGACCTATCAATGCATGTTCTTTAAGCATCGTAAGTCCAATTGAACCTACTGGGACTGCTCACATGCTTAAAATGAAGCATCTGCAGAATCAGAGCCTAAATTTATAAAACCACTATTCAAATAGGCAGCGCTTTAGTGGGGACTTAAAATAATTATACTGCTCTTGGTTTTGTGCCAAGCACGGGCGGAAGCAGAGAAGCAGTTAAACAGCTTTCAAGGGAGTTCTTAGTGGCTTTTTTTTTATTTCTATTTTCTTTTTAAAAACCACACACACACACGGGAAATTAAAACCACAGAAATCTACATTCAACCAATAAGGGTCAGCCTTCAAACCACAAAAGCAGAAGAAATGCAAAGTTCAGGCCAAAACTCTGTGGTGGGAGATGGGATCAGTGGGGTGCTACTTAGGCACAAGGGAGTGAGAGAACAAAATTTCAGTCCTGGCTTTTGTAGGTTCAGAGGAAGTCAGACTCCCATTTTAGCTAAATCTTGGCAGCTTTAAGGCCTCAGTCGTGCAAGCAACTTCATGCAGGGTCTGTGCAGGAAGATGTCACTGCAGGATTGGGACCTAAATACGTAAAGAGGGACACACACTGCAGAAAACTGCCTGCAGCAAACTCCTGGATCCCCTTAGGAACAGCTGAAGTCGCCTCTTACCCTAGAATACTCAGGCAGACTTTCCCATTGCGGTAGAAGTTGGGGTTAAACCTCACTGTGTTATTCCCTGTTGTCATCAGTTTGACTCTTGGTGGGTGGATGGGATAATCTGGAGGACAGCGAAACAGGAACAAGAAGAAACCCCCTTCATAAGGCGTGTCAAATGGGCCTGTGATCAATGCATGAATCTGCAAAACAAAAGCCCATCTCGCGCACCATTTCAAAATTGCGCAGCACTGTGAAATTCTCAACAAAACCAAACAAGTGCATGAAATCCTGACATAGCGCCCACTACCGGGCCCCTCCCACATACAAGGCCCACTCTTCCCCCTTCCTGCCAGACTCATTTCTACCCTGAGTCACTGCCGCACATTTCTCTGCCAAACCTGTGTGCAATGCACGCCTATGTAGCCGTATGCACAAGCTTCCCACACTTGCGCATACATCCGCTCTGCGTCTGCACAGCCAAACGCAGAGTCAACAGTACTTCGTCGGAAGAGCTCGACTTTGCCAAAGTTAGAGGATTTATGAAACAAAATCTCCACAATTAACAAGAAAAAAATAATATTCGCCGCCTATTTCATTGATTGCTCCATCCCCAACGCTTTATATTCCAACTTCTCAGTTTCCACTAGCAAGAGGATTTTGCTTGGTTTGAAGAGGCTGCCCTGATTTGTACTTAAACTGATCACTAACTTTCCTCAGCCAGGCCCTATGGTTAGGACCACATTCTCTCCTCACTGTCAAGTTACCTCTGAAGAGCCTGATCACACACAGGTGAAGCTACTCCTCTTAGGCTATTAGCTGAGCAAGATTATTTTCTGCTGTGTTTTTTCAAATTGATCAGTTTTAAACGCTTCTTAATTCCACGTGATTTGCGAGAAGGTGCCAATACTAAGACGCTTTCTTGTGATATAATGCAGTCTGTATTTTCAGCTTCCAGCATCCAGTTAGGCCAAAGTTGTGATTAAAATTCTTAGTATGTGTTCAGAATACAGAGTATTCTTATATATAGGAATCCTCTCCAAGAACTATTCCCTTGCAGTATCTTAAAACCCAAAGGCCTCAATTCAGCCAAGAGTTAATGCTGGTGGAACCTGGAAGTGGAAGGTTTGTTGGAGAGGTGGAAAAAGCTTGAAGCAACAGGAAAAGAGGCGGCAACTTCTCCGGCTCCTGGGAAACCCGTGCAGCCCAAAGAGTGGATGTCGCATGGAGGCTGGGAGACTCACTGCATCAAATGCATCCTGTCAGCAGCCAATGTCTGCAAGGTATCCTGACTGCAGTATGACACTTAGCAGAAACCACACGGACAGGCTTCTTCCAAGAACACCTCTGCTGGGGCACAGGGATGCAGGCTAGCACAGGGAGTGCAAGTTACACCTCCCTGCATCAGCTTGGGTGTGACTCATGGCCAATGGGGTCACTCATCTGAAGTTTCTGCACCACCTGACTACCACATTTACCATCCCCAGTCCCTGATGGAGGCGTCTCATATCCAACAACTTCCAGTGGAGTCAGCTTTTCCTCAAACATTTCCACTGATCATATTCGAGCTTTGGCAGCACAAAACCAGCAGGACTGGTGCTTTACCAAGTCACATGGCTATGGAGGCTCCACTGGATTTCACATGGCTATGGAGGC
>ML677404.1:4970709-5006698 GCA_007922305.1 Dermatemys mawii | reverse complement strand
TCACATGGCTATGGAGGCTCCACTGGATTTCACATGGCTATGGAGGCTCCACTGCAGAGCCACAGTTTAATCACTTCACAAAGCCAGCTTCCTTGAAAGCCTCCTCTAGTTTTAAACACAACCCCTTCCCGCCATCCCCAGGACAATTTTAAACTGCTTTGTTCTTTTACAACCTTTTGAGGATGCTCTATGAGACTCTTCCCCACCCCATCCCAAAAAGGGTACAGACAAGCCTTCTGTGGACTAAATCTTAAAGCAGCCAGCAAAACAAGATACACAGAAGGGGAAAGTTGGATCAGTTCTGGATATTCACTTACCTTAGTCATATCAAGGGGATCCGGCACAACAAACATTCCAGGGGGTGGTTCCTTATAAATGGACATGATATCCCTGAATAAAGAAAACAGGAGTTAGCCATTATCTCCCTTAGGGTCCAGCCCAGTCCAAGGAACAGAACAGAGTACAAGAGAGCGTGTGTGTGACAGATGCAACAGGGTGTATTTTAAGAAGTAAACCTGTTACTGAAAGCATTTGTGTTTTTCTTTAATTTTGTTGCTGCTTCATTGTTTTCTGACTAAGCTGTTCCTGCTCATCCAGAAGAAAAGCCATAGGAGACAAAGAGTGCACACACACTCAAAATATACAACAAAAGAGATATGGAATCAGATATGACTCATTGCAAGTTGGGGACAGACAGCAGTATTACACCTCTCACAGTGAAAGAGCTCCTCCCAGTGTTGACCTGAGTTGCCCACACAGCCACAAAAGGATTTTTAAAAATGTCTGTTTGTAGAGAAAACTGAGCTGAGCTAAAAGTTTCAGTAGTATGACTAAGCAGATGAAACTTCTGAAGAGACAGGAGAAGCGCATTGCCTTACAAAGTATTATTAAGTTAGTGCTTTCATCCATTTGGACTGGAAACAGTTTGTACCATCCTATGATGAAGTTCTAGGAGTTTTGTAACCGGCAGTAGAACAAGGATATGCAATCATTTGGTAAGCAGTGATGTTTGTGATGAGGGAAGAGGAAGAATCTATTCATAGAATACCAGTATTTATAACAATACAACCTATTGTTTTAAAGTTTATCAACATGCCAAACCTAATGTGAGCAATCCTTTTACATGCAGCCTCTAATACTGCGGTTAGACAGGGAACAGCTGAATTGTTCAGTTAGCACCACACAAGCAAATGACAAAACAGGGTTATGGGTGGGCCAATAATGAACACCTTATAAAAATCTAGTGGTGGAGAATTTATTCTGTCTATACATTTCCCTGGGAGTGTCATGCGGACATGGGATGCTTCATTTCCTGTGCTGGACAGCATCGCTGCATATGGAGAACAGCTATCACATTCCACCCAAGATATGGCTACAGGATCTTATATGTATAGAGCCTGCAAATCACTGTGGGATCCTTCTGGCTGAAAAGTGCTTTATAAATACAAAGTGGCGTTAGCATGTTGGCTCTAGACCAGCAGCAGTGAGCTGAGAGTAGACTGTGTCAACAAAGCCAGAGGGAATCTAAAGCATTTTGATGCACAGAACATTCTCCTAACACTGGGGAAGCCTACTAAAACCTAGAGAGCTGCAGATACCTCTGGACAAGACCAAAGGCGTGATGAGTGAGGTAGCCCACACTTCACTGTGGGAAGCTATCAGTGCTGGTGCATGAAGAAATGCATCCAGTACCCTCGGATATATAAGTGCCTCAATAGGTGGCTTCAGGCCATAGGAGCAGAACAACATGGAAGACTGGTTTCAGCAGGGCCAGTGCAAGGATATTTTGTGCCCTAGGTGAAACTTTTACCTTGTCCTCCTCCCCCCTGCACATCGGTTTATTAAGGTGCAAATTTTAACAAGCAAATGCATCGCGGGCATCCCCTGGCTATTCCCTCGCCTCGCTTGGGCTCTGTGGCTCCCAAACGTGTAAGCCACCACCGCAATGCTGCCCTCCTGCGCCGCACTGGGTTTTTTACGGCTGGGGCTCACTACACCGCAAGCATGATGCTTTGGCTTTTTGGTGCCTTTGGAAGCCGGCTTTTTTTCGATGAACCGGGCAGCCGCGCTGGCTGCCTGGGAAGCCCTGGTGCAGCCCTGCTTGGCGCCCTGGGCAGGGAGGTCAGGACCAGCCCCCCCGGGCAGGGCACCGCTTTTGGGTGCCCCCAAATTTTGGCACCCTAGGCGGCTGCCTAGTTGCCTAGTGGTTGCACTGGTCCTGGGTTTCAGAGTGGTAGCCTATATCTGCAAAAAGAATGAGGAGTCCATGTGGCACCTTAGAAACTAACAGATTTATTTGGGCATAAGCTTTCGTGGGCTAAAATCCATCTGATGAAGTGGGTTCTAGCCCACAAAAGCTTATGGCCAAATAAATTTGTTAGTCTCTAAGGTGCCACAAGGATTCCTCATTCTTTCAAACCTGGAACAGTTCGTCCTGTCCCTAGCACAAATGCTGATGACATCCATGGGGCATAGGCTAGCGAAGTGGTTAGGCGCCACTCCACATACAAAGGCAGATGGCACAGTGTGTGTTGGTGATGCCAAGATCAAACCCCTAGGCTCAAAGAGTAAGAAGCTGGAAGAGATCAAGATGGGACAGGAAAGGATTCGTTTCAGAGGGACGGGGGAAGGCCTCCAGCACAACCGGCTCTTTTGGAGGAGGGGGGAAGAAATCCAGAACAGAGCAACTAGCTGTCACCATGACGGGGCGTTTACTCAGAGGCGATTTCGCCAGGAAAGTCCCTGGCTGTCCCGGCAATGCGAGGCAGCGGGAAGAGAAATTACTGCGGCACAGAGAGGGGGAGGGGGGGTGTCACTGGATCCCCAGCAGGCAGGCGGGGCCCGGTGCTCCCAGGAAAGACTTTGGGCCCACGGGCGTTCGCCACCGGCTAGCCCGGATCAGGCAGAACCGGGGGGGCCCGGGTTTGGGGCGCGCTATCCCGGGGGAGCGGCCCACGGGCGGTGGGTTTGTGGTTACAACTGCCGGGGAGGAGGGAAGGTCCGGGGCCGGCCCCGCTCACCGTTTGATCCGCAGCAGGCAGGCCGGGCTCGGCCTCTCGCTGTCCCAGTCGCCGCTCACCGTGGGGTCCCAGAACGCGGAGTGAGTGAGCAGGGCGGCCCCGGCCGCGGCGGGCAGCCCGGCCAGGGGGGCCCCGCCGCTCCCGGGGGGGGCTCCGGCCCCCGCGGGGGGCGCCCCGAACCCCGCCGCCGCCCACAGCTCGGCCGGGATGAACACGCCGGGGCCGCCCGCTCCGCCGCCCCCGGGCCCCGCCGCGACCCCTCCGCTCGTGGCGGCCGCCAGCACCGCCGCCGCGGCCGCCTCCTCCGCTGCCGGACTCTCCGCCATTCTCCGCCGCCCGTGCCCAGCCTGGGAGAGCGCAGCTTCCGGGACTCCACACCAGCGAGTCCGCCGGCCAGAGCGGCCCTCGCTCCGCTCCTCCACCACCACCGACTCCGGGCCAGAGTGTCCACGCGACCCCGCCCTACGGCTACCGCCAGCGCTCCGCTCACCACCATGGAGTCGCCTCTGCCCTGCAGAGTGTCGCTATCGAGCCGCCCACCAAAGAGACGACTTTCGCTAGAGCGTCCCCCACAACCAACGAGTTGCCGACCGTAGAGTCTTCCCTGGGAGCAGAGTGTCAATCTAATCAACGAGAAGGCCAGCAGCGAAGAGGGGGAGGAGCGCCCTTGCTTTTCATTCCCGGGAGGCAATGGGCGTGGCCTGGCGGTGCAAGGCTTTGCAGTTGCAGGGCTTGGTGCAGCGAGGGTGGGTACCTGGGCGTCATGGTCTTTGCACACAGCATTGTCCTCGGCCTGTACTTTTTGTGGAGGGTGATGATGTATCAGTGTGATGGTATTCATGATGTCATCATCTTGCATCACACCCTGAATGCATGCAATGCAATGGGAACCGTGTAGGTCCCAAGGTATTAGAGACAAAGTGGGTCAGGGAATATTTTTTATGGGATCAACTTCTGTTGGTGAGAGAGATGAGCTTTTGAGCCACACTGAGCTCTTCTTCAGTAAAAGATGTTACCTCTCCCACCTTGGAATAACAACGAGGAGTCCTTGTGGCACCTTAGAAACTAACAAATGTATTTGGACATAAGCTTTTGTGAGCTAAAACCCACTTCATCAGATGCCCCACGAAAGCTTATTCCCAAATAGATTTGTTAGTCTCTAAGGTGCCAGAAGGACACCTTGTTGTTTTTGCTGATACAGACTAACACAGCTACCACTCTGAAACCTGCCACCTTGGACTGTCTCTAATTGCAGCTTGAAGACATTTTTGAGTGTGACTGTACATTCAGTAACGTTTTCAGTCTCTTGCCATGACGCTGTCCTGGCAGCTCACCCAGCTATCATCATGCTGTGTTTTTGCCACTGCCAAAGGCAATGATCCTATCTTCATCCTTGGGCAGCGGTCGGCAACACTGGCATGTGGGACCGCAGGGTAAGTACTCTTAGCTGGCCCAGCTGCTTTATTTACCTGCTGGCTCGCCACGTGCTGCTTCCCGCGGCTCCCACTAGCCCCAGTTCGCCATCCCAGTCCAATGGGGGCTGCAGGAAGCAGCACATGGCAAACTGGCAAGTAAATAAAGCAGCGGGGCCCGCTAAGGGTACTTACCCTGCGGTCCCACATGCCAACGTTGCCGACCGCTGTCCTAGGGTTTTACAGCCCTTTACAAACATTAACCTCAAAGCTTCTCTGAAATACAAAGCATTATCATGCTCAGTTCACAGAGATGGGAAATTGAGGTATAGGACATGAATTATCTTACCTGGGGTCAGGCAACAAGACAGTGGCAGAGCTCTGAATAAAACTCAAGAGATTTCTTACTTGGCCTACTGCTGACTTTAAGTTACATTCTTTTGGATCAATATATAGAACTTGAGCCACAAATGACTTCAAATGTATATACTTTACAGTAGTTATAAACAAACTATTTGGTGAGTTTTCCTCACACAGTAATAATAGTTATGGGGTGAGTTAAACCCCACTAAAACGTCCCAGTGTAACAGCCACCCTTCTGTTCAAGGTAAATGAGGGAGCAATTAAATGCCACTTTGTTGAGCAACAGCCAAAACAATAGCAACCAAAGCCCAAAACACAGACCCACAAGGCAGGGCTAAGTGCAAGCTATGCCATGCAATGTGATTGGTTTCCTGGGGACTTGTATAGCAAATGCAGGAGCTGGGTACTGGCTGGGGAAAAGGGAATGGGGTGATTTGAGGCTATGTCTACACTTAAAAACATCACAGGGACATAGCTGTAGAGATACTTGCTCCCCCCATTATCACTTTCCTCAGAGAAGATAGATACTGGACACGTGTAAGATAGGAAATACAGGACAAGGCTCATTGTATTGTGAGTTTTTGCTCATTTAATGTAGGGGTTGTCTAGGAAACACAAGTCTAGAGCCTTAGCTATGGTACCATATGACCATGTATACAAAGCAGTTCCAGCCATGCAAGAGGAATGCCCCTACCTGGCTAAACACCAGGGCACAGAAGTCACCATACTTAAAATAGCATAGTCCTTTCCCATTCATTTGTGTGTATGTGACCAACAACTTTCAACCTCTGAGATTCAAGTACTTGTAATCCATTTTTTTCACCCCACTCCCTGCCTCCTGAGGGTACTGTCTTACTCCTCCAGGGAAGTTCTGGGATTTCTTCTGACTCCCATTTACTGTTTGCCTCATCAGTTATTAGTACAATCCATTTTAAAATTCACATTGTCAGGAAAGGTCAGAACTAGAACTTCAACAAGGGCTTTAATTTATCAATAGTTAGTTATTTTAGAATTAATTTATCTGAAGCAGAGAACCAGGTAAGATTTCAGAGTTGTGATCTTCTGATTTTTATTAAGCACATGATTTTCTTTCCTCTGATGCCAGAGGAAGTTTAATTGAGTTAATTTAGAACATGTTGAGTCTTGGTGCTTTTCTCTATGTTCCAAGCTCTGTTATAACACTGTCAGTCATGCACAGCCGCTGAGAAAGTAAAATCCTTGTCTGAATATCAGTGACATCACATCAGAATTTTTGAAAGACTTGACGGGAAAAATAATGCTTCATTGGTACCATTTTATATGTTATTGCTTACCAGAAGCTGATGCAAAGAAGCCAGGGAAGGTTAGTTGATGAGTGCTGTTTTAAACCCTGACCTTTGACCCATCCCATTTCTCTAACACTACAGGGAAGATAGATGCATAAGGTTTGTGATTTTGAAACTTCTATGATGGAAGGTATTTTACCCACACTCAATTACTATCAGATATACTCAAATTCTCCTTCTGGGTCTCTTAAGCTACCCCATTTCAGCTGTTGCATAAGAAAGGCACCACCATTAAGATATTGATTTGAGGAAGTGGTGCTGTCTCATGTCAGCTTAAAACACACTTACCTGCTGTAATATGGCAACATCTGCTCTGTCCTTTTGAGATCTTGACAGATTTATGCAAGACTCTCATATCTGTGAATGCTATCAGCACCAGTGGCCGTTCCCTCAAGCTAATACGGTAGTATAAAGCTGCAGACTCAAGTCACCTAGTGGCAACCAGCCAACTTTACTCATCTTGCTGCCTTATTTATGGTAACTACCTTGTCCCCCAGCCCCACATTCTTACACTTCTTGTAGTATTTTTAAAGATGACCCACATTACTTTTTCTTCCAATCAGTATACCACACACGATGAATCGCTAAGGATATCCCAGGCCTCAGCCCTGGGCCATACTGAGTGCGAGAAAGGAGGAGCCTGAAACCAGTTTATTAGGAGAAAAGCTTTTGTTTAATTATAAATCTGGAACGCTCTGGTGAAGGAGGCAGACTCAAACCGGAGAGGACACAGAGTGATGGAAGCCCTGGGTTGGCCCAGAGGCTGTCACATAGCAAACAGGATGAGGAACGCCACCATCAAACAGAAGAGTCCCATAGCCTCGGACAGGGCAAAGCCCAGGATG
The DNA here is from genome assembly GCA_007922305.1 of Dermatemys mawii. Taxonomy (NCBI): domain Eukaryota; kingdom Metazoa; phylum Chordata; order Testudines; family Dermatemydidae; genus Dermatemys; species Dermatemys mawii. Next base: position 4,999,733 of record ML677404.1, on the reverse strand, counting down.
GCGTAGGAGAAGAGCTGCTGCTTGAGAGAGGGATTCCTGTAAGGGATATCAAAACACAGATTCCTAAGTGAGAAGAAACCAACAAATCTATTCCACAAGGAGCCAAAGATGGGCTCTCACAAGCCCCTGGATTCAATGGTAAGGTTGTGCCTCCTGAAGACAGCATCCCACAGAACAGTGGATATGGGTGAATGTGAACATGGTACTGGGAGACTCAGAACATGCATTAAGTTGGCGCAGAGAAAGGAGGGAGAGAAAGCCAAAAGTAGTTCAAGGCATTTCCCTGGCTTCTTAGCATGTCTGTGTGCAAACCCCTAAGTCCCTGAAGGCTGGTCTCCACTAAATTATTTTATCAGGCAGCAATCCTTTACCAAGGATTCTAGCAATCCTTTACCATGTTTACAAAAAGGGCCTACAAAACTGACTGCTGGAACAGGGAAGTAAAGTTGAAGCCAGTGGCTTGCTTACCTGGCATAGCCGATGATCAAGCTGCCAAACACTGTTCCAATACCTGCTCCTGAACCAGCCACCCCAACTGTGGCAGCACCTGCACCAATGAACTTAGCAGCAGTATCAATATCCCTAGAGGTAGTGCTCGTTTGGAATTCCCTATGAGCCAGCTGTAGATGGGAAACACCAGAGGGCTGTGGGGAGAAGCCAAACAGCAACATGATTTTAACAGAATACATTTATTAAGTGTCTGTCTACATATTATCCTCTATTCTAGGTAGAGGACGGGCATCCAAACTTTGCCCAGCTGAAAGTCCACTCTAGCATCTTGGTTGGGCAATACTCCAACCCATAGGACAGTCTCTAGCCATTCCTTAATGTACAGGCTTCTTATCTCCCCCTCCCCATCTCTGTACAGAGTCACCAGCAATTCGAGCTGGTAACCTGACCCAGGCACTGGAGACAAACAGCATCTCCATTGTCCAAACCCACATACATCTGGCTGGTGATGAATGACAGGGCTAACCACAACAAGGAGGCATTTCATTCCAAGATGTTAGAAATAGAGACCCAATGACAGCAGCTAGAGGCAATTTTCTTTAGTCTTACCTGTACAGTCCGAGTCTCAGGCCTGCTCAGGACAGATATGGAAACTGGCCTTGCCAGAGCCCGGGAACAGCAGCGAAACTGAAGCAAAAGACAGACATTTAACCCATAGCAGGGCACCTCCACATTCCTTAGAGTTGAAGGCAGTTTAAAATCATCTATTGGGGTCTTTGAACAGCTTTTGTCAGGAACAAGAAATTAAGAGTCACCCTCAACTCCACTGATAAAATTTGAAAGCAAATGTCTCAGGGACTCAAGCTAGTTGATTAACAATAACCTATAATCTAAGGACAAGACACTACTGAAGTGTAGTTAGTGCCACTATATTTGAGTTTTGAGCCAGTGTTGTACACTTGAGGGATTTGTAACTAGGAAGGAATCCTATCAAGAATGGAGGTGGCAGTACCCTCCAACACAATAGGGTAGCATATTGTCTCGGCCTCTGGATTTGCTTAACAATACAACCCTATTGAGACTGAGAAGATATCCACCCTCCCTTCACCAATACCACAGATGACCTTGATTTCCCCCCAAGCCAAGGACTCTTGAGTGAAAGTTATCCACCACAAGATATCCCAAGTTGAAGGGTGTCTGGGACAGCATTTTGAATACAGCTCTAAACAGATATGCCTTCATTCTCCATGGTAGTTGCATCCCCACCTCCTGGCATTTCTCCTCCACAAACAAAAAGCTGCTTACCAGAGCTGGAGAAGCAAGGAGAGCCACAGGAGTCTGCATTTTGATTGATCTAGTGAAAAGAAAGAAAAAGCAATTGAAAAGGAACAACATATTCAAAACCCACATTAGCCTTTACAGTAGAATGAACACCAGATCAACACACACTCCCCAGGAGAACTACACACAAGATTTAGCTGCTGTGCCTTATCCTTGTCCTGCTTCCTTCCCCTGATTCTCCCTTCAATTACACCAGTCTCTCTGCCAAAGTTTGTTGTAGTTTTACTTGGGGTCTTTCAGACACAGGCTCACAAAAGGGCTTTGCTGAGTTTCAATCATAAACTAAACAAAAACGCTAGCTTTAAATGGCTGCTGACAGAAGGGCTGATTCAGTCCCTCAAAAACAAGAGGGAGCGCCACATAGATGGAGTAGCATAAGTGAGACAGTGACCTCTAATTGTGGAGTCACCAGGAGGGCCAAGATGTGAAAGATAAATTATGGGATTGTCTAGATTTGACTAAAGTTTTAAAGCAGGCACATTTGAAAAGCTCTAATGGGCACAGAACAAGTTGTTAGCAGATAGAGGGGAATTCTGGCCTAAAGTTTCCCCTTTACCAGAGAACAAGTTACAGTACAGCTTTCCCTGTCCACACCCGTTTTAAAACCCACCATTGTTGTCTGCCACTACACCTATTGTCATAATCAAGACACACCCTAATAAGGGGGAGGATGCAGCAAATCAATGAAGGGCCCCATCCATTAACTCCCCCCCCTTCTGCCTCCCCTCTTCAATTGCCCCATCTCCCTTCAACTCCCCCCCTTCAATTGCCCCATCCCCCCCAACTGCCCCCCTCAATTGCCCCATCCCTCAACTACCCCCAGCCCTGAAGGTCAGAGGAGAAGGCAGCCGCCCCAGCGAGTCAAGCTCAGGCTGCAGCCGGCGCAGAGGCCCGGTCGAGCACCTCACCTGCGGACGGTGACCCCCCGCTCGAGCTCCGGAGCTGCAGCCCTTTGAGACAGGAGAACAAGCCCCGCCCCGCCGCTCACCTTGCCATGCACCTCGGCGTCCTCCACGCCCATTGGCTGCCGCGACGCAACGTGCGTTGCCGCGTTGCCTCATGGGACTCTCCCTATTGGCTCTCCTGGAGGAGTCCCCGCCTACCTAAATCCGGGACATTCGGCCTGCGTGAAACGGAGATGACGATAGTCACATCCCGAGGTTCTGATTGGCTCTTTTGGGATTTCTCTGGTTTCTGATTGGTTGGCTGATTGATTGCCTTCCCAAGGACCGTAGACTCCTCTCCCCTTCAGATTTGGAGATTATTGCAACATGGGAGCTGAAGCTACCTTGGTGGTCACGTGATGAGGCTGTAACTTCAGGATCGCGGGTTCGAATCTAGCCCCCGACAGTATCTTGGGGCCCCAAATCTACCTCACGCACAGGGGATCCCCAGGAGTTATCCAGGGCTGGATTCGAACCCAGCTCCCCCAGCCATTATCCTGGGTTGGATTTGAATCTGGGATCCTCATCTGTTATTTGGGGCTGAAAAAAACAAACCCCACTTCCTCTCTCAGTCACATTTATTGTTCATTTTATCTGTGATAACTGTCTGTCAATCCATAAACCAGCCAGCCGGTAGAGCCATCTGCCTGAGCAATAGGGTATGTACCATCCTTTCCAGTGGATTCCTATCCTGTGTCTCTTCCTCCTAATATGAAGGTCCCACAAACTCTCCTTGCACTGAGAACTCCAAAGCCATATCCCAAGACAAGGAATGCCACCAGGATGTGCTATTGCAGGGTGGGTAAGATTGGGAAATTCATACTTATTTCAAACTGTGTCACTCCATGCAGCTGATGAAGTGGGTCTTAGCCCACGAAAGCTTATGCCCAAATAAATTTGTTAGTCTCAAAGGTGCCACAAGGACTCCTCGTTCCTCCTGTCTCTGGCTCTTACCGCATCAACTATCATCAGACCCATTTCTTTATTCTTCTTTGTTAAGTTCCCTGCCTTCAGCTTCAGTTTCCATCTGCATCTCCGCCTTTGTTTTCCTGAACAGGTTAAACCAATTCGTTCCTGGCTTCATCTACTAATAATATGCCAGGACATCTTTACCATTTAATGTATTCTTTACCCTTTAATGTATTCTGTCCATCTTCATCCTCTCTTAACTTTGTGCCTTTTTACATTACATTCTCTGGAATGACCTCGATATTACCTATCTGAAACATTAAAAATCATGAGTAAGTCCTCCCATAAAATCATAAAATAGGCTTTAAAATTACAAAGGGCTTTTTTTTTTGAATTACTATATTTTGGGGTCTTTTAGTTTGCAGCCTGGTTTTTGACTCTCTAAGATTCCATAACCATGCAGGCTAGAAACTTTTATTTGAAAAGAAACAGTCAGCAGTTGGCAACATGGGAGCCTTCGAAGGGCTCCCCACACCTCATTCCTACTGTCAGGGCTGTCCATCTCCTTGTCCCCCATTGCAGGGATGGGAGGTTATCTCTCCTCCCTGAATGCACAGGAGAAGGAGGGTGTGTGAGGAACCTTCTGGCAGCACAGGTGCTGGAAGTGGGGGTGTTGGGGGTGCTGCCACACATCCCCTGGGTTGAAGTGATTTCCATCATATACAGTTTGGTTCAATGGCTCTCAGCACCTCTACTACACAAATTGTTCCAGCGCCCGTGCCCAGCAGTCCCCTCTCCTTGCTTTATATGGGTCAGATGTGTCTCCCTCCCCAAGGATCCTTTGGACCCCGGACATCATTCTCCATGGGCCAACACCCCCAACCTTTCTGAATGGCCAGCATCGCTCCTTACAGGGCCTGCTACCCTTTTAAAAGCCCCTTCTCTCTCTCCCGATGAATAAGACGCATACACAATATCATCCTCCCTCCCCACCACATTACGCCCCCTAATTTCCCAGGGGGGGGGGGGGGGAGTTCCCCCTAGCACAGCTCTCGGTCCAGCGGCAGCGGAACTACAAGTCCCAGCATCCTCTTCGAGGGGCGGTGCCCCGCTAAAACAATTCCGGGAGGGGCTGAGGGGCGGGAGCGGCTGGTTCCGCTCTGTCCCGGCAGCTCCTCCTCCTCCTTCGCAGCAGGTCTGAGTGGCGTCGAGGGAGACGTTGTCCAGCGGTGAGCGAATCTGCGGGGCGGCGGCTCTTCCCCTCCCCAAGGGTGGGGGGGGGGGGGGCCCCGCCCCGCCCCGCCCCGCCGGGGAGGAGATATTTGGGGGGCACCGGGGCGCTGGTTGTTCTCTGCCTGCGTAGCAGCTGCCCCGCTTTCACTTTCGTTTCCCTGCGCGCAGAGCAGGTGGGGCTGGAGGGGAGGTTCCCACTCGGGGGCATCTTCTCCCCTTCATCATCAGGTGACTGGGGGGGCAGTGCCCCAGAAGGCCTGGCTCTGGGGGTGACCCCCTCCCCCCTCGTAGGATCACCACAAAGTGTCACCTTGGGGCATGGTGGTGGGGTTCGCCTCCACAAATCCCCTCCGCCTTCCTCCTCCCAGGGTCCCTCTGTATGTGCCCACCTGGACAGCACATCCCCCCCACCTCCCCCAATACTAAAAGTAGAAAGAGGCAGGTCTTTGGAGGTGTTCTTTCCCACCCTGAGATTTGCTGGGGCTGTCTCCCCCCCCTCCCATACACACACACGCTGCCCCTATAATCTCTTGAGGGGCCCCATTTGAAATGTGGCAGCCTATGTATGAAATTAGGGACTATATAGATACGGTAAGATGGGAACGGTCTGTTACTTTTATGGGTCATTCTAAACTATTAAGGAAATAAACTTTAACATGGTCAAAAGGAAGTAAGGTTTTTTTTAACACACACATAATCAGCCTGTGGAACTCGCTGCCACAATATACAATTGAGGTCAAGAACTCAGCAGGCTTCACAAGATGATTACACTGCTCTACAGCCAAAATGCTTCTGAAATAAATGTAGTCAAACTTTACTAATTCTGGGTCACTGAGAATGAAAATGATGCTTAAAATTGTTGATTGGCTCTAGTTTTCAAGATATGCTATTGGGTCAGTATATATGACCCTTGACATGGGAATGGCGGAGGATAAGTGAGTTATAAAGGGAAGGGATCTCAATTTAAACCAGAAATGACTAAAATACATCTTTGACTGGATCTATGAATAAATCTATGACTGGGTTTGGACAGTACTTGCTTTTTAGGCAAAACAATGAATGATGCAATCTGAAGCTGGTATTGCGTCATACATGATATGAATTGCATCATGTTATTCCTAGAAGTCATGGATGATGCAATCATAATGAAGCTTACATCACTCTGCTGAACAAATTGCCCTATATCAGCTCTAGAAATCATACAGTGTCGTGCTCTCTTATTTGTCAGTGTTTGATTTTGCAAAGGGACACATTTCTGTTTAGCCAAAGTGAGCAGAGATGCCTCGTACTTGTGTGAACAGTGCAGATAACTTCTGCTATGTTTGTGGTGACGTGACTTTTGCATCACAAAAGTGCAGTATAACCACTATGGTTAAGAAAGCCTATCACCTTTATTTTGGCTGCAAAATTGGAGATCAGGACAAGAGGTGGGCCCCACACATATGCTGCAACACTTGTGCAACAAATCTTCGCCAGTGGTTGAACAGGAAAAGGAAATCTATGCCTTTTGCAGTGCCAATGATTTGGAGAGAGCCAACAGATCATACCAGCAATTGTTACTTCTGCATGGTGCCTCCAGTTGGGAAAAGTGTGTCAAAGAAGAAAATGTGGACTGTGCATTATCCAAACGTTCCATCAGCTATACGCCCAATACCCCACGGAGAAGGACTGCCGGTTCCTGATATACCAGAGTCATTCTCACTTGAGTCAGACGAGGAAGAGGATGAAACTTCTGGTCTTGAACCATCAATGTCACAGGACCCACATTTCTCCCATCCTCCTCCTCTGAACCACACCTCATAACACAAGCTGAACTGAATGACCTTGTCAGGGATTTGGAACTTCCCAGGAGTTAAGGCAGAGCTGTTGGGCTCCAGACTACAGCAGTGGAATCTCCTGGCAGGTGATGTTAGGGTTTCCATGTTCCGTGACCGTCAAAAGGATCTTGTCCCATTCTTCTTCATGGAAGGTGATTTTGTAGCCTGCAACAACATCGATGGTGTGATGGCAGCCTTTAACATCGTTCACGATCTGGATGAGTGGAGACTCTTCATTGATTCATCGAAGACGAGTCTTAAAGCTGTTTTGCTGCGTAATGGCAATGTTTTGCCATCAATTCCAGTTGGTCATGCAGTCCATATGAAGGAAACCTATGATAACAGGAAACAACTTTTGAGGTGCATAAACTATGACAAAAATCAGTGGCAGCTTTGTGGCAATTTGAAGGTTGTTGCTCTCTTGCTTGGTCTGCAGACTGGATACACAAAGTACTGCTGTTTTCTCTGTGAATGGGATAGTCATGCAAGAGATTCCCACTACATCAAGAAAGATTGGCCACTCCGACAGTCATTGGAGCCTGGGAGGAAAAGTGTTCAGCATCCACCACTTGTTGAATCAAGGAAGATTTTGTTACCACCCTTACACATCAAGCTGGGTCTGATGAAGAATTTTGTCAAGGCCATTGACAAAACACAAGCAGCTTTCGAGTACCTCTGTGGAAAATTTCCAAGGTTAAGTGAAACTAAGATAAAGGAAGGTGTCTTTGTTGGTCCTCAGATTCGTGAACTTCTTCGAGATGATGCATTTGACCATGCACTGCGTGGCAAGGAAAAGACGGCATGGAAAGCCTTCCAGTCAGTGGCAATACATTTTCTCACAAACAACAAGGCAGACAACTACAGGTTGTTGGTGGAAAACCTCCTCAAGGCATACAAAAGCCTTGGTTGCAACATGTCACTAAAGATATATTTTTTGCACTCTCATCTAGATTTTTTTCCACCGAACTGCGGAGCAGTGAGCGACGAGCACAGCGAGCGATTTCACTAGGACATTGCAACAATGGAGAAACGCTATCAGGGCAAATGGAGCCCATCAATGCTTGCAGACTACTGCTGGACAGTGACAAGAGATGCTCCATTTAATGAATACAAGAGACAAGCCAAGAAGCACCGAGTAGACACTGAACAGGACTAAACTATGTACACAATAGTTTTTTTGCCTTTTGTTTCATAATACATTTTATTTATATAACCCTTTTGCTGATTTTTAAAGTGTTACATAAACAGGACAGGTGTAATATTATCATGTAAAGCAACCATAAACACATGAAAAGACCTAGGTTTACAATTTATGATTAAAACTCTACTATCTACACAATATACATAGACATAAAATGTAAAAACTTATATCTTAGAAACAGTAGCCAATCAGTTGTTTTAATTGTCATATTTGAATTCAGCACATCAAAATACATAATAAATATCACATTTTATCTCTGAAGCAGACGACTTCTAAAAAATTGTAGACCAGTGTTATTTATGTATGAATAATGAGAACATTCACTGTAACATTGGTTAGGAAAAAAAGTGTAAGGGATATAATCCCTTTGCCTTATTAGGGAGGAACTTCCAAAATGGCAGTTTATTTCATAACTGCCCTAAGCAGCGTTTCATGATCGTTTGTGTGACGCATCTGCTACTGGCCACTGTCAGAAGCTAGATGGGCCATTGGGTCTGCTCTGTTACGGCAGTTTCCATGAGTGATGAAGAGGGAGGTCAGCACTGGAAACCCACCAGAAATAAGTGGGTCTTGTGAAGTTACGTGGCACCCAGGATCAGTTTTGTAATGGACTTTAACTTTGCAGTTTTGACCTGACTTGGATTGTTCTCTGACTTTTGGCCCCGATAGTGAGCAGCACACTGTGCCCACAATCTGTCCATGCCCTGACATTACCTGAGTAACAATAAGGACCAATAGTGTCCCCCTCTCTCTCTATGGCTGGCCAAGATATCACAGCTTTTCTTTTCTGAATGCGGCCCTGAGAACAGCCATCTCCACTGTTGCCACCTTCAGGCTACACATCTGCCACGTGTTCCAGCTACAGCTGCCCCAGGAGGCCCTAGGGAAGCTTTGGCTGGCACAGAATGCATCTGGCCATCTTCTAAGTGATCATAGAAAACCAGTGTTCTGATCTAAGGTCACTTCCACATGGAACTCCTGGTACTGGTGATGACCTTAACACAGTCCCAGAGCTTCTGGGGATTTTATCTGAGGTCATCTCTTACCCTGTATACTATAGCTGCATTTAAGATCAGCTGGGAGACTCCTGCTTTATGTTCCTGGAATTGGGTTGTCCTGGGCTTGCAGCAGGATTTTCTTGGCAAGGAATCCCTCCCTTTGGGAATCTGCCAGACCCTGAGTCTGGCTTCCTCTAGGGTCTTACTCTTCGCTTTTGTTCTTGTCCTCTCGCAGTGTTCCATCATGGATGAAACCTTACAGGAACCTCCCACTTCTGCTGTCTTCTTGGACAACTGCCACTTCTCCCAGGTTATCTTCAATAACGTGGAGAAGTTTTACATCCCCGGAGGAGACATAACCTGCTATTATACCCTCACGCAGCACATCACTCCTCGCCGAAAGGACTGGGTGGGCATTTTTCGGGTAAGCGTGTGGGTAAAGGAATGGCTTGATGTGGACATTTCCAGTTATTTCACACTTGATCCCAAAGGGGGAGTTTGAGACTTTGGAAGAACAGAGTTGCAGCTCTTTTTCAGTGCCTAACTTGTAGTGTCTGTACTGTGTCAAGAGACGTAGGACCTGAATCTTTGTTGCGCCGTTCTTCCACTTGGGAGCAGGAATGGAGTAGGGGAGGTTAACGTAGAATCGAGCCCCCTTTGCACTCCCTGTATTCTGGGACTGCTGAGGGGCCGGCTTGAAATTGAAACTGCTTCCGGGCTAATCTGTCTTGTGCCCTGTTTCCTAGGGGCAGTGAGGAATAGGCATGGCTTAGTGCATTGTACCCACATCTGCCCTCAACGCTCTTCCTTCTCCAGAGCTCCTCTCATTCCCCACCTCTCCCCTCCCTCTTGCTCCAAGGAAAGAGTAAGCAGGCAAATAACCCTGATTACTCCTACGTGCATGGGCCCAATATCTGGGTAATCAGTATAGGAGTGTAAAGGGGATTCTTGCGGCTTAGTGTGGGCATACAGCCCAAGTTACAATATCCCCCTCTGGGAATGGCTCCAGGATAAACGTAAGTAAGCTGTATGATACCGGATAATTATCTTACTGTTGCAGGTGGGATGGAAAACAACCCGTGAATATTACACCTTCATGTGGGCTCCGTTCCCGGGTGACCTCAGCGGCGATTCTGTCGTGCAGCAGCAAATTCCGTTTCGAGGTCAGTTGGGGAGGGATGGGCAGCTCTCAGTGCACACACACGCACGCAGGATCGTGTGCCAAATTGCTCTAAACGCCAGTAATAAGTGTTACCACCTGAAGCTGAACAACTGTTGAATAGGAATATTGTCCCATACTTGGGTAAACTTCATTCAAGGAGCTGTGGCTATAAGGTCACCTCAAAATAATAGCCCCCAAGTTTCTCTCAAAGTGTCCTTCCCCCCGAATGTACTGTCAGTGCAGTTCAGCCTGGGGAGAGTGTCCCGTCCTGCTAACATGGCGACACAGCCATTTGGCATATGTGGTCCTGCGGCCTCTTCTTCCACTGTTATCCGTGCAGCGAAAGCTCCCAGTGAGAATCCCCCTTGCACGTACTGTGTTCAGCTGCGTTTCACCATCCATGTTTTTTCGGTGATAGGGAGTCACTGACCTGCTCTTTGAGGAGTCATTTACATCAGCGCAAAGTGTCAGTGTTTTACACTCCCTTTGCACTGCTATAGATGATCGCACAAGGAGCAGGTGAGTGATTACCTGGACCCATCATGTGTATGTTGCTTTGTATTCCATGGTCTTGGATCTAAGTATCAGGGGATAGCCGTGTTAGTCTGTATCCACAAAAACAACAAAGAGTCTGGTGGCACCTTAAAGACTAACCGATTTATTTGGGCATGAGCTTTCATGGGTAAAACACCCACTTCTTCAGATGCATGGAGAAGAAGAATGCATGCCTCTGAAGAAGTGCCTGTTTTACCCATGAAAGCTTATGTCCAAACAAATCTGTTAGTCTTTAAGGTGCCACCAGACTCCTCACTGGTCTTTGGGTCTGTTAGATCAGCGCTTTCAGTGCTGTACAGTTGACAAGAGGCCCGAGTAATTAAAAACACCCTTTGGTGGGGATTTTTGTTTGTTTTAAGCCTACTACCTGCCTAAAGATGATGAATATTACCAGTTCTGTTACATTGACGAGGAGGGGGTGGTCCGTGGAGCCAGTGTACCTTTCCAGTTCCGGGCAGAGAGTGAGGATGATATCCTGGTGGTTACTGCACAGGTATGTTCCCTCTCTCTTCCTGCTTCCTTATGCCCTTATCTTTTGTTCAAACTCCCTTTTCCCTAACATGACATCTTCAGTGTCTTAGTCGCTGGAACTGGGACTCACGTTTGTTGAGGCTAAATGTTCTGTGCTGCCCATTAGTGTCATCCTATTTCTCATCAGTGCTTGCTAGCAGGGTCTACATGGGGGAGTCAGAGCACAACACACTGAGCCTTGAGCATGCGGGTGTGTTTGGTGTAGTTCACCACCTTCTCCGACACCTGCCCCTTCTGCAGTGAGAAGGAGACCCCAGCGCACATCTACATAGACTGCGCCAGGTCACAGTCCCCTTTCTGGCTCCCCCAGAACCTTCTCCTTAAGTTCTGGCTGCACTTTCCTACATCTCTTGATCTATGCACACCTCATCCATGGCCCCACAAAGTCGCAAGACCTTCTGGTCAACCTCCTCCTGGCACTGGCCCACGTCTGCTATACCAGGAGGAGGAAGCTGGTCAGGGAGGTGTTTTGTACCTGGGGGGCCTATTTCTGATCCTCCTTTAAGTCATGTCTCTGGGGAGAGTTCCTCTGGGCTGCGTCCACTGGCTCCCTGGAGGCCTTCGAGGGGCAGTGGGCGCTATCTGGGGTTCTCTGCTCGGTGTTCCCCTCTGATCCCTGCTTTTGACCAGGTGACCCTTACTCCTGTCCATTTTTTCATTTGTTGTCTCCCATAATCTCTTGACGCCTGGGTCCAGTGGCTCTTTCCCTTCGTTTGTGGGAGGTGGAGGTTGAGAGATCTCCCAGAGCTTCAGCAGGAGCAGCTCCCTGCAATCCTCAAAGTAGAAATTGGACCATTCCTGTGTTATCAGGGTGGGGGTGGAAGCGCAGCTGTGGCAGCAGGTAATCAACGATGCGATTGGGTAGCCAGCGGGTGCTTGTTTGTATCAGGGACGCAGCTGGCCCCCTGAAGTTAATGGTTGTGCAGAGCCATCAGTTCATGGGCCTCATCCTACAAGAGGTAGAAGACCCTCTGCTCCCACTGACTTGTGGGGGAATTGAAGGTATTAAGAGCCTTAGAGGTTCAGGCCTGGTGTGTGCAGTAGTTTGGAGCTTGATTTTGAGCTCTAGCTGGACAAGCTCTGGCAGCACCGGCAGAGACTGAAAGGGAAGCCCAGTCTCCCTGGGGATCGTGAAGAGGTAGGGAAGAATCCACTGTGGTTTTCTGCAGGGCTCATGTTCCTTTGCTCATCACTACGCTGCATCTTTCCTGACCAAGTCTGTGTTTGCCAGGGAGAAGTGGAGGAGATTGAGCAACAAAACAAAGATTTACTTAAAGAAAACAAGGAGCTGAAGGAAAGGTACCTGGGTCTGCAGGAGGAGCTCCGGCTGGCACAGGTACTGTACAGACAAGGGATAATACAGTAATTCAGAGGCCCCCGGGGCTGATAGCTCAGGCTTATACATGTCCATCATGTGCTTCCAGGAGAAGATGAAGGAGTTGGAAGGAGATGTCTGTTTCTTGCAGACTGGGAACTTGGAGCTGCGGAGAGCTCAGGAGCTACAGGCCGGAGAGATTAGCTCTGCCCAGATTAATTTGGCTTCAGTTAGGGACCAGAACCTAAAATTTGGAAAGGAAAATCAGGTAAAAGTCCAGATGATGAGGAGGGGAAAGGGGGAGACCAGAGAAAGTGGAGCGGGGAGAATAAGATAGAATCAAGGTCTAAGCCTCAGAGAAATGTGAGCAACTGTATCTCCTATCAGATTATTTCATAGGCCTGTCCCAAAACCCCAAAGGCCAGCTCTGGATCTGACCTGCCTATTACTGCTCCTTCTGCCTCCTCTTTTGTCCAAGGCCCCAATTTAAGGAAAACTGGAGCTGAATACATGAGAGAAAAGAGAGAGAAAATCTTGTTCATTTCAGGAGGATTGGGGATTGGTCCTGCTTTGAGCAAGGGGTTGGACTAGATGACCCCCTGAGGTCCCTTCCAACCCCTATATTCTATGATTTTAGGGTTGTCTGGGATTGTTGTATTCAGAGGGACGTGCAGATACAGTGGGAGCTGTTTCTGTGGTTTGATTCCCATTTACCTTCCTGTACTCAGGAGCTGCTGAAGGGACTGGAGTCTCTGAGGAGCCGCTGTGAGAAATTGGAGCTGGAAGGAAATGTCCTGAAAGAGGAGAACAAGCAGCTGACAGAGCAGAATGGCTGCAGAGATAGCGAGCTGCAGCAGTGAGTGTTTCCACCATCCGTTTGCAAATGGCAGTTCCTGGAAGCTCCCAGGTGTGCTGGGTTGGGTTTCCTCTTCTGTTTCGTGCTGATGAAAGCCAGTGACTGTATGAACCCTGCCAGTGAGACTAGAAGGAGCCCCTGGCGGGTTTGGATCGAGGTTTGGCACTCAGGCAAACATGAGCGTGAGGGTGACCGTGCAAAACTGAATGAGTCTGTGGATTATAGGGTCTCCGCTGTCCACGTCAGTTGCGGCGAAAGCAATCCACAGGGCCGTGGAACTGATCCAGGGGTCACGGGATCTCTGGTCGCTTCTTGTAAAGGTTTGAGCAAGACAGCAGGGCTTTGGTCTCTAGGGTTACTCCATTTGCACCTGCCTGTGGACAAGAGAAGCTTTTGATTCGGTTGAGAAATGAAGGCTGCAGGTGCAGTTTGCCCGGGCTGGTGCTGAGGGAGAACTTGGGTGAGGGGGAAGCACATGCAGCTGAAAATATTACAATTTGGTTTCCTCTGAACAGATTCAAAAACCACAACCAAGAAGTGTTGGCCGAAAAGGAACAGCTGGAAAGCAGATTGAAAACTACCCTGGATCAGATGGATCAGCTGCAGGTAGGCAAGGCGCAGTCTCTCTCTGCTTCTGCATTCTGTGCAGTACTCAGCGGGTGTCTGGCTGGGAATGGAGCCGCCTGTAGCAAATTAGGATGGTGTCTGAGTTGTTCTTAGTGATCCCATGGGTTCCTTAGGAAAATGTCAACCTTCGACAGGACAGCCTGAGCGCCAGGAAGCTCCTAACAAGTGCTGTATTTGGGAAGGAGGAAGCATTAGCGAATCCTTGCACGTTTTTAATCTCATCCCCAAAACACCTCCCCTCTGCACCCACGTTAGGGTCATCATAAAGACTTTGTACTCCTCTAGCTCCTCCTGTGTGAGGATCTCAAAGGGATTTGTGAACGTGGAAGGGTTTATTCTCACAAGAGCCCCATGAGGTAGGTAAGTGGTAAGGCTGGCCAGAGTACAACAGCTCCATGTCCTGAAAGACAGAGAGGTTTCAAAAAATGTGTTATTCTGCATCAGAAGGGAAAGCAGAGACTGACTTTCTGTATCCTGGTAGTTAGGCTAGGGACATGGGAGATCCAGGCCAGTGTCTGAACTATTGGATTATGGATCCTGTACCTACCAGGCTACACAGCTTTCACATCCTCCTGACCAGAAATGCCATCCTGGCCCGACGAACCTTTCCAACAAAACCATTTATCAAATCCACTATGATTCCTTTGAAACATCCCAATTTCACTAAAATGGCATTTGATGGAAATTATTGCATCAAAAAAAAAAAGAAAATTGACCTGCTCTAACATTACTAGCCCTATTTTACAAATGGGGAAACAGAGATTGAGTGACTTGACTAAGACCATGCGTACAATCAGTGGCAGAGCCAGGAATAGACCTGAGCTCTCTTGTCTCTCAGCCAAAGGATCATCTTTCTTGTCTCCGGATTGGTGCTTTTCCAAAAGTTTCATTGGGTTCCAAAGATGGTTCACTGGAACTGGTTTCCAGACATTTGTTCCACAATTGAATCAGGTCAACATCTCAGGGTATTTACCACTAGTGTGCAGTTATGCAAATCACCCCCAAAAGCCATGTGAATAGGGCGGGGTTTGGAATTAGGATCTATGGCTTAGTAAGACTTTGCGAAGATACTTTCCTTCAGGACATTCCTGCTGCATTATAAATTGCCTTTGCTTCCTTCTGTCCTGTATGAACGGTTGGGCCATTGCTTTCCCCCACTCTTGTTCCGCCTCAGTCACAGGTGTTGAATCAAGAGAAGGAAATGGAGAACCTGCTTCGGATGGACCATGACAAGACTGAGCAGCTGGAGCATTTGAAGGAAGAGAATCGTCAGTTACGCATTACTTTGACTGAACAGGTAGCTAATGATAATCCCTGATAATGTTGAGGTTCGAGGGAGGTGGGGTGGAGGGATGTAGAGCGGCCGTTAGCGCATAGACGCCGACTCTGTAGGTGCTCCGGGACTGGAGCATGCACGGAGAAAAATTGGTGGGTGCAGCCACCGGCAGCTCCCAGCCCCGCCTCGCCTCACCTGCGCCCCGTCCCCTGAGCACGCTGCTGCTCCCCTTCTCCCGACTGCGGGAGGGCGGTGGAGGGAAAATTAGGTGCACCCAGGGGAGGAGGCAGGGCCAGGGATTTGGGGAAGGGATTAGAATGGGGGCAGGGAAGGGACAGGGCTGGGGGCGCCGGGGGCCACCGACGCCGGCTAAATTTGGTGCCTATGCCTTAGCGGTGAGCAGATGAGGTGATTTTATGGACTCTCCAGGGGAATTAGGTGATGGACGGGAAGGGATTGCTCCTGTTATAGCAGGAATTACCAGGTGGTGTGGTTACACATAGTCTTCTCTTCTAGTCTATTTTGTAGTCTTGCGGGGTGGAAACACTTGTGTGGTTGGTTGTTGTGATTCAGTTTCTTTGAAAGAGCTGTTGCAAGCAGCAAGAGAATTTGCTCCCTGCCTTAATCCCTAACTAGTGTCAGTTCTTCGGTCAGATCTGAGCCAGGGATTTGTGTTTGGCTGAGATTTCTGAGAGGAGTGCCTGTGTTCCGTTTGTGACCACCTGTGACCCAGGACTGGTGTATACATGTAAATAAAACACGGTATACTAGGAATGTACCCAGCCTCTGCATCACTGATTTCTGCTTTAGTGAAAAGCTGGCTTACAAAGCCCTGTACATCTGCTACTGCTTGGTGGTGAGGCAACAACTTCCTTAACTCTTCTCTATTGTCCCTTTACTCCTCTATAGAATCTTAGTTTAGCAAAGCCATTTAATAGACCTGACTACAAACTGATGCACTTGGAGCAGAGAGGGTCTAAATGACAGAAAAAAGCCAGAAACAGTGGGAAGCCTCCATTTTCTGTGGGGAATGAGTTGATTGACTGTGTGCGTGCCCTATTTCCTTTTCCGATCTCCCTTCTCTTTGGCGTTCCTTTTGTTATCTATATGCGGCTCCCCCTCGCTGATGCGTGTGGTGCTGAAATTTGTGGTCCTGTGCAGAAAGAGCAGAAAGAGAAGCTGGAACAGTGTCTGGAGGATCTGAAGGTGACAGAGGCCAGCCTGGCTCTTCATCTGCAACATCAGCAGGTGTCATGTCTTTCTTTGGGTAGATGTAGGGGATGGGCTCCAAAGAGTAGAGTGAAAAGTGAAGAGATGAAATCTGGGGTTGTACAGAGGACAGGGTGTTGCTGGGATTCTGGGAGGTCCAGTATTGCACTGAAAGGAATGGAACATCAATGGGAATACAGCAGACTGGAACGTTGCATCAGTTTTTTATCATGAAGGGAGTCTAGCTGGCAGGTTAGAGAAGGCATGTCAAAGAAACAGGCCTTGCACTTAGAGAGGAAGGGGGGCGAGATTTGTGATGGTCTTTAGTCCTGGGGGAGTTTGCTCCACAAGCTCCGACTAGCCCTGAGAAAGCTCTTGTTCCTGCCCGCACAAACTGTTATGCTTGCTGTAGAAAGTTCCATTGTGCCCGAGGAGCAAAGTTGCTGACCGTGATCTTGAGCTCGGAGCTTGAGGCAATCTTTTAGATACCATGGCTCAGGTCATTGAGCACCCCGATGATGAGAACCACGACGTCAGACTTGATTTGCTATTCTGTGGGAGCTGTGGGTAGGTTTCATGTGTTCCTAGTAGGGTTGCCAGTTTTGGTTGGACATATTCTTGGATGTTTTGTCACGTGACACAATCTTTAGTTAAAGATTAATCTTTAATTCCTGGAGACTCCAGGACAATCCTGGAAGGTTGGCAATCTTAGCTCACAGTAGCCAGTGTTGCTAAGGAGATGTGCTGTGGGGTTCTCTACCAGCTAAAGTTTCCTAAATGCTGAAGGCTTCACGTCCAGGTATGCTGCATTGTGGTAATCCAGCCTGAGTGGTAACAAAAGCATGAATAGCCAAGGCCAGGTCGTTGTTTATCAAGATGATGGAGATTTTTAGACAACCAGACATGGTAGAAAACATTAGTCATAGTTAGGGATGTAAACAAAAAGATTTAATCTAACCAT
This sequence comes from Dermatemys mawii, assembly GCA_007922305.1. Taxonomy (NCBI): domain Eukaryota; kingdom Metazoa; phylum Chordata; order Testudines; family Dermatemydidae; genus Dermatemys; species Dermatemys mawii. The sequence continues at coordinate 4,982,348 of ML677404.1, read as the reverse complement.
TTTAAAAAAAGCAGGGAACTAGGGATGTGGGATCCCCATGCTCGGCCCCCCCGACCCATGCCTGGGCGTCCCTCCAAGCTGCCGGCCCTGTAGCGGCAGCACAGTCCTGGGCGCAGGCCAGATGTGGAGTTTAATCAATAACCGAAACCTATAAGGCTAATGTTTATCAGTTAAACTTTTACATCCCTACTCACAGTATCACCATGTATGAAAAGAGGGAAGTACAGACCATGAGTGGTTTATTTTGGAAGCAGGAGACTGAGGTTGGTTAGATATGACACAGTCAGACTCATGTCGGAGGTCAAGGTTGATTTATTGATCAAACACGTGCACAAATGCAGGCATAAGAAACAAATGATATCTGAGCAGTGCCCGATACTTTCACAACTTTTGGTGATTCCCCATCACTGACAAATCTAATGTTTTTGCTTAACAGCATCAAAACCGTGATCTAGCAAAGGAACTCGAGGAGAAGAACCATTTGTTTCAGATTCTTCAGCGGAAAAAGGATGAAATTGATGAGAAAAATCTGGTGAGAAACTCACACCTGCACTACTAACCTCATAGCACAGAGAGGTTTTCATTAGCAGCGGTACTGAACAGAGTTCAGAGTTAGGCAAGGTGGTTGAACAAAAAGCTGTAAGAGGTTTTGCCGAGACTTATTACGGAGCTAATAATAATGAGCCATTATTATGAAATAGAGACTCATGAGAAAATAGTTAAAAAGAGCTGCCTGACAAGGAAATTGTGGAAGAAAGCTTTACTAAAATGCAATCCGATTACACGGTGGGTTTTTTCAGATGCTCTCAGCACTGGCATAACTGCTCCCATGGAATTCAGTGGTCCTACTTGGTATTTGCAAACAAGCCACACAAAGTCTTTTCACGAAGTTATTAGCTAAAGAATAGCTCCTGGGTTCTGTTCAGAGCTTTGCCACAAACAGAATGACCTTAGGCTGGTCATAGATTTTAAGGGCAGAAGGGGTTGTTTTGATCATCAGTGTCCAGTTCTGGGCATCACACTTCAAGAAAGATGTGGACAAATTGAAGAGGGTCCAGAGGAGAGCAACAAAAATGATGAAAGGTTGAGAAAACCTGACCTATGAGGGAAAGGTTAAAAAAAAAACACCTGGTCCTATTTAGTCTTGAGAAAAGAAGTCTATGGGGAGACCTGATAAGTCTTCAAATATGTTAAGGACTGTTATAAAGTGCACGGTGATCAATTTTTCTCCATGTCCAGTGGTGGTAGGATAAGAAGTTAAGGGCTTAATCTGTAGCAGGGGAGATTTAGGTTAGATATTGGGGAATAATTTTCTAATTATAAGGCTAATTAGGCTTTGAAATAGGCTTCCAAGAGAGGTTGTGGAATCCCCATCACTCAAGGTTATTTAGAACAGGTTAGACAAACACCTGTTAAGGATGGTCTAGGTTTACTTGGTCCTGCCACAGCTCAGGGGGCTGCACTTGGTGACTTCTCAAGGTCCCTTCCAGCCCAACATTTCTATAATTCAAGGATCATCAGGTCTGATGACCTGTGTTACACAGGCCATCAAATAGGTGTTTTCACTTCTCTTTGCCCATTTCCCCGCATCTGTAAAATGGGGATAAGACTGACCTACTGAAAAGGATTTGTGAAGTGCTTTGAGATTCTCAGGTGAGAGGAACTATCTCAGCGCAAATGGTCACGACTAACAATAAATGCCATCTCTCTGAAATGGGCCCCTGAGCTCCTGGAACTTCATTCTGCTCTTCTGTCCCTTTGCAGATACTGAGGCAAGAGAACACCGAGCTGATGAAACGCCTCTCTGAGAGCCCAGATTATTCTGTCCGTGTGGCTGTCCCACCAGCACAAATTCCAACTCAGCCTCCAGAAAGTGCAAACCTTTTGTTTGGGAACCCATACCATGGTGAGTTACTTGTCATTCTCTGCAGAAGCTCCCAGGGACTACATGGGATGGATCCTATCTAATGCTCCTGAGCAGGAGAACCCTAATCAAGGAACTGAGCTAGAATCAGAGATGAATTAAGAATGAATCAAGTTGGGAGCTACCAAAATTCCACCCCCTGAAGATCCTTTCTTCAGTCCTCATACCTCTTCCTGGCCAGTGGGTGACAGAAGGTGTGAAAATCTACTTCCTCCGTATAGCTCCTGAAAAGATGGAATCTGTCCATTCATTCTTTGTTGGCAGGAGGGACCTCCCCCTACCCATGTGGTGGTTGGGGTCTCAGCAGGTTGTCATCCCTCTCGATTTGGAGGCTTGTAAAAAAGAAGCTCTCAATAACATGTCTGTGCTGCCTCCCATGTGTTCAGAAGATGCCCTGGAAGCTCCAAAAGTCTGTCGGGTCTGAGAGTTGACTTAAGCGATTAGCACTGTGCTCTCTTTCTGCCAAGAAAGAGAACCAGTTTGCCCAATTGTAAGGCAGCCAGTCCCATGGCCTCAGCCCAATGTTCCAGGGTCTTAAATATGGAGATTCAGATTCAGAGCTAGGTCTGGTGCTTCAAGAAGAATCAAGAATAACAGGCCAACACCACATCCAACGGTTTACTTTTGGCTCTGGTTAAGACTTGCATTTTCTGTTCTTTTGCAGAATCCCTAGAAAGAAGTGCTGTGGACATGGTGAGTAAAGAAACTGGTGGATTTTGCTTAGTGGTATGAAGGCAGGAGTGTAACTGAGCTCCATAGCCAGTTTCTTCTATAAGCTTTTAATTCTGGCTCAAGGTAGTGGGTTCTACCTTCCCAGACGGTGGAACGGAGCCTTGTATATTTCAGAATAAGCTGGGAGAATTAATGATGATTGTGCTAAGCAGGAGCGAGGGAACTCTGCTAGAACTCATTTGCAGCCCTGGGCAATATCCCTGAAGAAGCCTGAATGAGCAGAATTCAGCTGCCAGATGATGTATTTTATAATGGAGAAATGGACGCTTACTGGGTAGGATAGAAAGCCAAAGCAGTTCCGAGAAACTCTTAGGCTCATGGAGCCAGTCACCGAGGCCTGGAGACATTTAAAACCCTGTGGAATATTAGATGTTAGAGCGGCCTGCCCTGTAGCTGATTATTTCTAACCTCCCTTCCTCCTTTTATTGCTCGTGCAGATATCTATACACCATTGTTTTGTATTCACTTTTCAGCCCTCTGTGAAGAAATGCCCCCTCTGCCCTGAGGTCTTTTCTGATGACATTGGGCCACGTCAGTACGAGGACCATGTGCGAAGCCACATTCTGGATTGCCCGTACTGTGACGAAACCTTTGAGGATAAGCAGGTGTATGATGATCATATGTATTGCCACAGTTTGGAATAATTCTTCCTTCTGCTTTGTGCTGTAGAGCAGGTGTATAGCTCCTCTTTCAGGTGTGATAGCACAGACTTTGATCATAACCAATACTGTAGGAATTTAGATCCTAGTAAAATCACCCCAGCAAAGCTGGACTTAGCACCAGTACTGTATTGCTGACCCATCTGTTCCATGTGATGTGACCAATCATTAAGCTGGGTCAGATACCAACCAGTTCTACTGAAGTAATCCATCCTTGTCAGCTGTGTCCTTTATCTTCAGTCAAATATGGCACTGTTACACAGCTCCAACACCTTAACCAGTTGTTCAGACCGAATGCGATACCAGTACTTCAGAACAAAGCTGACACTCTGATCTGTTGTTCTGATCTAGCTAAGTACTGATATTGTAAAACAGCAGTTCCCAATTGCCTGTGCTTTGCAGAAACCTGTCTGGTACAATTGTTTTGTTCCTTTGAACAGTGCTAAGACCACTAACCCTAAGGCCAAAAACAACGTATACTGCCCTTGAGCGCAAAGTCCCTGTCTTATTCCTGGTTACAGGACTGCAGATCTAACTTAATAATAAAATTGAGTCCTTCCTTCACCCTTTATCCCAAGCCAGTGAAGGCTTTACATGTCTCAGGAATGAGTTTAACCATCTATGGGCATCCTCTAAGGAAACTTATGTGGGGAAGCCTGAATTGTTTCCCTGATTTGCTTGTTTGACGCTTCTCGATTCCAGGACAAAAGGAGCCTCTTCTGAGTGCAGAATGCCAGGGTTCAAACTTATCAAGTGCCTGGGGTGATTGCACAAGTTTTAAATTCTTTTTGTTGCAATTTACAATAAGCATTCTTTCCTCTATGCAAACAGAAGGATAAAGTTTATTATCCAACAGTGTTGTACTGTGTATTAATGTAGTGATGAATATCTAAATCTATAGGGAATCCTAATAGGTTTTCATAATAGGTTTTTAAATGAAGTTAAGAATAATGGATACTTTAAAACATTGCTTTAATATCATCAGTGCTAAAGGCTTAAATAAACCTTTATCGATCAACCTTTGATTAAAATTTTGGACTTCTGTCTTTGATTATGTAATAAGGCTTTTATTTTATTTTTTTAACTATTAGCAGGCACTATACAAAGCCATGTAACAGAGAAATGGAAAAGGTGAATAAAAAATAGCAAACAGAAAGGACACTGGGAGAAAATGTCTGGTTATTTTTATAACAGATAAGACAGGTGGAAATTCTACCATCCCATCCCGAGTGAAAGAAGTCCTCAGGGAGCTGTCTTGGAGGCCCTTAATTTCTTTCTGAGGTCCAAATCCATTTATGCACATCCCTAACTTTTAGCACATGAAGTCTTCCACACTGAAGTCAACTTATAGTAAAACAGGGGGCTTGTCCTCGCACAGACTAGCACCAAAATAACTAAATGGGTTGTAAGTCGCACCTTCTACTATTTCAGTGCGAATCTGTGCGTGGACACTCTTATAGGACCCTTTCATTCCAAAGTATGTGCCCTCGCACAGACTTTTCCCATGCCCAAGCACGGTCCCAACCTCTTTTCTGACCCCAGCATTGCTACTGAATCCCCTTGACGCTACAGCCCTGATCACTATCCAGAATTCTTATTTATTTTCCGGTAGCATCTAGGAGCCCTAGATGATGTTGTTGTGGACCAGGGTCCTGCTGTGCTAGATGCTGTACAAACAACACATTTTCCCTGACCTGTCCAGTCACCTTTTATGATCCTCACACTCATACCTTGCTGCTCAGTTTGCCTCTATGCTGGCATAAATAATCGCCATCCCCTAAATTGGATAATTATTTCCTCATAAGAGAAACATGCATCCATTTCATACCCTGCGTATTTACTTAGTAAGATGCATCAGAACCAGTCATGTCACTTTTGGACAGTCACTTAACCTCATTGCCTCAGTTTCCCCATCTCTAGTGTGGGGATACTAACACTTTCGTACCTATCACCCAGGACCACGTTGCATAGCTCTGAAGAGGGAGAGCATTGTATTTGTGCTCAGTATTATAAGGTTTGTTTACCCTGTAGGTGGGACCATCGAGCAATTTTCCTCGCCTCAGCTTTGAGTTAATGAGTCACTGATGTTCAGAGGTCTGTTTGAAGTACAGGAGGAACAATTCAGTTCCATCGTCTATTCCCCATCCTTTTATTATCAGTGGGTTTAAGTTTGACTTCAGACTTTTTGTGGTGGTGACATCATGCAATCCTCTGAAGACATTTGTCTATAATTAGGGCTTTGCATGATTTGCTACATTACCCTGTTTTTCTCCACTTGGCGCCTCTCCTCATATGTTTAGGCTGTAAATACTTTCAGGCAGGGATTGGGTTTTGTTTAAATTCTGCGTGTCTGGTGTCTAGCACACCAATTCCCTGATCCATTGACAGATGCCGGAGTTTCACTATCAAAGTTGGCCTTTATTTCATCCATGGTTTTCCATGAGGTCTCTCTGGGCCAGATCCTCCGCTAATGTAAATCAGTGAAGCTCCATTTACACCAGCTAAAGATCTGACTCTCCATGTTTAAATTAATTGGCACAGAAGATCTTGGAGAAAGGAAAGATTCCTGTTAGCTGCTGCCTTAATACTGGTTCCAAGCGGAGCAGATTGAAAAAAATATTTTTTATCCTATGGGAAACTCTGTATTTTGACATTTTATTTTCATCCCCACTTGGGACAAAAATTGCAATACTGAGACCACTTGCACAATGAAAAGTTCTGAAATTTTTTATTTTGAAATGTCAACGTGTTTCATTTTGACATGATCAAAATTATTCCCCAAATGAAATGTTTCATTTCAATCGTCCCCAACAGAAAATGTCACCACACTTGTTCTTTTCCCACAGAAAAGATCAATGAATCCCCATTTTCCAGTGAGAAACCATTTTTTCCCCACCAGTCCTAGTACCAAGTTATTTTTTGCTTCCCAGGAAACCCGCTGTTTTTACAGACACATGGCTATGATACAGACAGATATAGATGTTATTAAATAAAATCCTGATATCAGCACATGCTCCTGTTAGACACAATTACCACACCTTTCCCTGCCTACGCTGTAGTAAAAACTTGCTTTAGTAGCTGAGTTCACAAACCCAAACCGTGGTTACTTGAGGTTAGATCCATGGCAAGATTCTTATGCCCTTTATGCTGTCGATGCCATGAACTGTGCTCCTAATTCTCCATTCCCTCCCTTTGGTTGCTGTCACCATCATCTTTCCTCTTGCATGCTCCTGTCCTTTCTCCATGTCTCATCATGTAACATTGCCTGCGCAGAGACACTGGATGCCAGCAGAGGGGGTTAGATGGCTGGAAGTCTCATGTTGGAGCTAGTAGGAATTTTCTTTAGTAGTGCCACATATTCAGCCCTGCTCCTGTACAGAGCACAGTAAGGTGCAGCATGCATCTTCTCTGTGCTGGGGCCAAATCTCTCCTCCCCTCCCTTGGGCTTTTGTTGTCCTGGTCAGACACACCCAAAGTGTATCTGTTGTATTTTTAGACAGCTCATTCCAAGGTGGAACATTTCCCAGTTTGCATACAAAAAATCTGTGCTCAAAAGTAAAGGATTCATGTGTGCAGTGATCATTGTCACAAATGCTCAAAATCCAGGAAATAAACAGTTAAGTCCTTATATGCATTAAATGGTAAACTCCATCAACAGTAGCACCATGCTACCAACCCTAACTGTGATCACAGAAAGCATCACACAGTCAGTGAGCTCAATACTTTCAAGAGGGGCCAGAGTTTTTCCTTTGTCAAGATACTCTTGGTGCAGGAGGGAGGGAGGGACCATCAGAAAGCCAGTCGCAGCTCCCTGATTCTCAAGCCCACCTTAGTCCTGATATAAGTTAGAGCAGCCTAAGGGCTGCTGTAATTTATGGCTGTTTTTAAGGTTCTCTAAGGGATCTTATCGTATGCTAGCAGAGAATTGCTGTAGAGGAGCAGAGCCCTGCACCATCTGCTGCACCATAACATACCCTATGTTGGAGTGGGGAGGAGAAGAAATTTAGGAGCCAGCTCTGGATGATTTATGCAAATTGGGAATTCACATCTGCTGGAAAAATTTTCAGATGACTAGCTGCAGCCCCATTACATCCCCTTTATGCTGCTTAAGCCATGTAGAGAGGATGGAAATGGGGCTGTGAATCTGGCCCCAAATTTGTATTAAGCAATACACTATATTATCTGCATTAAAAGAGAGCAACCTATTTTGTGCTTATTGTACCTTGGTCACAAAGCAAGCATGTTTCTCTAGAAGCACAATACATTTTTCATAATTTCTGTTTCAACAATTCTAGCAGACAGTATTAAAAAGAATCAAGGTAGCAGTTAAGGCCAATGTGGTTGATGGAGCAATTTGTGTAGGTAGAACCTATGGTAAATTAACGTTAATTACTTATGTGGAGTTTGTTTGCTTGTTTGACATCTTATACATATGTGAATTTGTTTATTTCCTGGCTTTTGAGGGTTTGTGTCAAAGGTAGTTGCATGTGGACATCCTACACTGTTGGGGAAACATACATACGCACTCTTATTCACCACTGATTTGCACTTTCAGTCATTAATTATTCCTGTGCAGACTGGATGTTTTGCTACAAAATCAGAATAGTAGCATTTTATTACACTTGCTTTGCACGAGCGTAGGTTACTATGTAAAGTGTAGGAGGGTGGAAATCAGACTCTGTGTCAAATTTTCAGAAGGGCCCAAGAGACCTAAGAGGAGAGCTGTATGAATAAATGACTTTTTAGTTTGCTGGGAGTTATGGAAAGAAAGTAGTTTGCAGTCAACCCAAATCAATTTTTTTTTTCAGAATTTCTAGCAAATTGAGAAGTTTAAAAAAAGAGAGAAAAAATATTTGGGTCAAAGAAAAAATTTTTTATGGTCAAACCAAAATGTTTCATTTCAATTTTGAGCACTTTTACATGTATTTGTTAAAAAATTTTAAAATCAAATGGAAGGAAATTTCAAAACAAAAAGTTGTTTTGAATTAAAACATCAAAATGTTTTCAGAATTTTTGTAGCTTTTTTTCCAACTGAAACAATTTGGCAAAATCAGTATAAATTTGTGAAATGTTTGGGTTGATCTGAATCTGCATTTTTTATCTAAAAAAGTTTTAGCCAAAATATTTCACCCAGCTCTATTGAATAGTCTAAGAGCCATTTTCAAAAGTGACTTAAAGCCAGATTTGTAAGGGTATTTAGATGCCTAAAAATGCAGATAGATGCCAAGTGGGATTTTCAAATACACCTAACAGATTAGGTGCTGCTTTTGAAAATCTACCTAGGCTCATCTACATATTTAGGCACCTAAATACCTTTGTAAATCTGCTCCTTAGGAGTCTACCTCCTGGGACTTTGCCTCCTAAGACACTTTTGAAAATTTTACCCTCTGTGTGTATAGTTATCTATTATTCTTCTGCTTATGGTGAAAAACATTCACATGTCACTTTTTAAACACAGAAATGCTCTTGCCATAAGAAATGTACAGGCAAACAATGCGGGGAAAGGAAAGTAACCTACCAGCAAGTGATTGAGTGGTTATGCTTGTCTGTTCCATTTTGAGACACAGCTTAAGAGATGCTCATTTCTTTACACAGTTTTGTATAATATGCTTAAAACTCATGCTTAAAACTATATGATCATTAGGATGCTTATTTCAGGGATCATTTCTATTCCATTTATGGTAGCTATGTTAGAGATGTACCCAAATTGGTAGCTATGGTAGAGATGTACCCAAATTTTACCTGCCATTTTTCACAATTTGGGCAAAATGTTGGGTTTTGTTGTTCCAAAAGCCACTTGGCACTGGATGTTAAAGGCTCAGAAACTGTTACAGGAAGAAAATAAACCCTAACATGCCTATGTAGAATTTGAAAAATAAATGCGTACATACAGAGATTTTTACTGCTAATGCAGAGCTCTTTTTAATTTTTTGGTTCATACTGTTTTCTAAGTACAGATCCCTTTTTTGTTGTACGTTTTTGCATTACTGTGGCAGTCCCAGCCGACACCGACAACCTGCTCCAATTAAAGTCAATAAAAACGTGTGTCGTCATTACCCCGCAGCTTATGTTGTCCAATATATCAATGCAAAGCAGGCGTAAATGCCACCAGATCCAAATGGCGGTGTTGTACACTGACTTTGCATTGGTATGAACGACGACTTGATGTGCAGGCATGGCAGAATCGGGCCCTGAAAGTTTGGTCGATGGGAGCAGGAGTGAGTCCCAAAGGAAATCAGTTGTTTTCACCAACCAGTTGTTGGGCTCCTCCATTGTACTAACAGAGCTGGTTTCTCATTTGTTCCAAACAGCGTAATTGAAGCGGAATGGTGCCTGGGCCTGGGACGTTAGGAGTACTGTTGGCCCTGTCATAAATCACAGGTTGTCAAGGATTTTAATGGAAGCCCTCTGAGTGCTGTAAATTTGTGCAGTTTTGCCTGCATTCCCTCCCTCATTTCCATCACAATATCACTCCAGTGGGACTGCAGCCCTGCAGCATGTGCCAGGCAGCCTAGATTGGTAGGGCACAGAGGAAGAAGAAGAAAAGAAAGAGAGAGAGAAGAGGCGGGGGAATCAGAACAGTTGGTATCACAGAAGCATCTGCTGGGTGGCCAGTTATAGAGTCACCTGGTCCCCTCGTGGGGGAAGGGCAATTCATCCAGGGGGGATTGGAGACTGGGGATAATGTAACCATGGTGGCTGCTGGAATAAAGACAGATGTGCTGCAGTTTAGACTCCGCTCCCTCAGTCTGTGAAGCAGTAAATCTTAGGCAAACACAGGGCCTCCTCCTTACCAATGGAGTTTCTGATCCGAGTTGTTTTGGCAGAGTTACTGTATTGGTACTACACATCCTATCTCCTGCTGTTAGTCAGCAGAGGCTTTTCTTTCAAGATGGATCCTTTTACCAGCTCATCCCCCCATAGCCAACCCCAGCTATTGCCAGTGGAAATGTACAGCCATATCCTGGTCCCAGTGACAATGTTCCCCTTGGCTTCTGCACGACCAGGATTTAGCCTTTTAGGGATCGTATTTCCACACAATTGCCACTCTGGTGTGAAGACTTCAAAATACAGTGAAATCCTTAGCACCGCAGACCCTAATTTGCAGAACCTGATGTGAAACACAGCTCATTCTTTGCCCTTTCCCTCTCAGGATCTGAAAACACATTACAAATATTGATGAAATAAATCTCACTATTCTGCCTTTCCTCCCTCCTCCCCATTGATGTAGAATATTATCCGCACAGAGGCACAGAGCTGAAGGGAGTTGAGCAACGTTGCACAGAAAATTTGTGGCATAAAAAGACTTCAGCTCTAACATTCATTCTGAGTAGGAATGGGTAGCAAAAGGAGGGAGCTGGGGTGAAGGACAAAGGCATTGATGCCTCAATCTCCTGGGAGATTTTAACTTTCCCATTGGTGGTCCTGATCTGAAAAATCTGCTTGGGCTTTCAGACCATGGCTATGTCTGCACTAGCACTTTTGTTGCTATAACTTATGTTGCTCAGGGGTGTGAGAAAAACGCCCCTCTAAATGACATATAAGTTACAGTGACAGAAGTGCCGGTGTGGACACCACCAAGTCTGCAGGACATAGCTACCACTGCTTGTTGTGTGTGGTTTAATTATGTTGATGGGAGAGCTCTCTCCCTCTGGCATAGGGCAGCTTCACAGTAGATCTTACAGCACACAGCTGTAGCGGTACAGCTTGCCACTGTAAGATGGCTAGTGTAGACATGGCCTATGGCTCCCCTCCATCAAACTGCAAACAATTCCCCAGTGACAACTTGCATATTGTAAGCTCTTCCACTCAATGTATTTTTACAATGTTTATCCCAATGGGACCTCCACCCTAAGGCATCCAAATGAATATATATATATATATATATATATGATAAACACTGTTAAAAGACATTGAGTTATATATATGTATATATATATCATGATGAAAAAGATAGACAGGACACCCGTTTAAAGGCATTTTATAAAAAAAATCAAGCTACTTCAATTTAAAAATAAAATTGGATTTGGCAAGCAATACTATCTGATTACTTTCATTCTTTTTAGAACAGTTAGTGTATTCTTAAAAGCAGCTGCTGTACATGGGCAGTAATATTGTCTAGAACAGGAGTTGGCAACCTTTCAGAAGTGGTGTGCCAAGTCTTCATTTATTCACTCTAATTTAAGATAGGGTGATCAGATAGCAAGTGTGAAAAATCAGGAGGAGGGTGAAGGGTAATAGGCACCTATATAAGACAAAGCCCCAAATATCAGGACTGTCCCTATAAAATCAGGACACCTGGTCACTCTAATTGAAGGTTTCAC
>ML677404.1:4863055-4965709 GCA_007922305.1 Dermatemys mawii | reverse complement strand
CAGCCCCCCCAGCGTCCCCCTGTCCCTCTCCCTAGTACAGAGCCCCCATTCTCCCCAGTGTGTGCACACAGCCCCCCAGCGTCCCCCTGTCCCTAGTACAGAGCCCCCCTATTCTCCCCAGTGTGTGCACACAGCCCCCCCCAGCGTCCCCCTGCCCCTCTCCCTAGTACAGATTCTCCCCAATGCACAGCCTCCACTTCAGCATCGCTCCCCCCTATTTCCCCCTGTGCAGATTCCCCCACCCCAGTGCAGAGCCCACCCTGATGCAGAGCTCCCCCACTGCCCCCCACTACCGGAGCAGGGTTGGAGGGACCCGACAGGTCCACCCCGCTGCACGTGTGAGGAGTAACAGGAAACAGTCCCTTGCTTTTCCTTCTTTCCCCCTCTTTTGGGATTAGTACCGTTACTTTCTCTGTTGCTGCCAGATTTGAATTGTCCCCTTACCAATTCCTCTGACTGGTGACCTCTGGTGAACAGAGTTGTTGTCAGGATAGGGGTGGAGGAAGGCAAGCAGTTGTCCCTAGCAAAGGGAGTAATATGGAGGGCACCGCAGTCAATAGGGACATTACAAATATTTTACTAAAAACCCCTTGTCTCCCCTAGACAGGGTGGCTGTGTATGCAGCACAGTGTCTGACTATGTCTTGACCTTGCTCGATCCATTTGTTGTCTGGGACTGCTTGCTAAGGGCCACATAGGCCTTTGCAGTTCCTGAACACCTATGTGTCTTTGTTCGTGAAAGTCTTACTGGGTCCCATTTTTCTTTTCTTGAGCCCAATGCCTGTTGTTTATACTCAGTCACTCTCTCGCGCTCTCTGTCTCTAGTCCCATCTTCTTTACCCAACCCTTTCCCTTTACCCTTACCCCTTCCCATTCTTCACGCTCTGCTCCTGGGGAGATGTACATATAGATATCAGACAGAGGGTAAACAAGGACATATATCATGCAATAATTTAATTAAGTTTTGCAGTGACTGACTGATTGTGAAATCTGTGTAGATAATACAGGTTTAGCTATGGTGTTGGTGAAACACTCCCACTGTCTGATTAATCAGAAGTGAACTAAAAGTCTTTTATAAATTACATTACTCATAATTCAATTTCTAATAGTACATTTTGCAAGTTGCTGCTTGAAGAATCTGTAGCTGCAGTTTAATCTGCCCTCCACCAAGCAGATGGTTGTTCTGCATGAGCAACACAGAAATGAAAACATTGGGATACTAGGAGAAAATATGTAAATATGTACTGACAACAATCATCCTGAATCATGTGTATAAGTTCAGATGTGGAGATGAGTGTGGCATGTGGACTCTGTCAAAAGCTCACTGAAAGAAATACGAGGACTCCAATTGACTACGGTAGTCTTTGGATTGGAATTAAAAAGTCCTGACTATAAAATGTTTTTAAAATAGTTTGATTCAATCAGTTATACTATATATAAATGAGAGAGACTATCTGTTACAAATACAATAACATTTTCTGACACATTTTAAATTCAGTGGTCCTGACACTTTGTGTCATCATTTACACCTACTCAAAAAGTGTGAAGTGAATATATAATTCTACCAAATCATACACTCTCTGGTGGTAGCATCTTTCATCCACTTTGCACAGATGGAAATGACTACATAAGAATCATAGCTGTGGAGAGTCAGTGAATTTCTTCAATTACTTTCTAAGATTTCAATGTTGTGTCTTTGTCCTGCAAACATTGATGTAATCGCGAGCCCTCAAAACAGAATACGATTAGTAATAGTTTTAGAAATCCTTCCTTTACAATGTATAGCTAGTGGACCAAATTCAACCCTGGTGTAATAGCAGGGACTTTAAGGCTGTCTGCACTAGGTGTTTTGTCAACATTTTCCAATTGTTAATACTGGTTTAGCTGCACCAGTGGTAGCTATAGTAAAAGTGCTAGAGTAGAGAAGATTTCTGTAGCCATATGCATTTTTGATGCCATGTCTTATGACCCTGTTCAAGTCTTAAATACATGACAGTAAAAATACCAGTGGCCCCTGGCATCTGATCTGCACTAGTACTGCCATTTGTTATGCAATGGTGCTGATCCAGATATAACATCAGTGAGAATTTTTTGACAGAAAAGTCTGATGTAGACAAGCCCCAAGGGAGTTACAGCAGGGATGAATTTGGCTCAGTGTGTTACAGGGACAATGTCAACTGAAAATAATTTATATCAAATTTAATAATGTTTTTAATCAGTTTGCCAGTAACACAGGAATTATATATGAATTCATCATCTGTGTTACTGGCAACACTTCAGATTACAAAAATGAAAAGACTATTTACATCTAATTTATTCTTCACTGTTTGTTTACTTTTTGCATTTATTTTGCAGCCAATTTCATTTTTTGGTTTATTTGTTCAGTAGCATATTGCTGCAATATTTGGGTTGCAAACTTTGCAGAGGAACATTTGCTTTTTCTTTTTTGTTATATTGTTTATATTAAAAGTTTGTTTCCATCGGAATTTTTGTGGAAAAGGTTGACTCATAGTTTCTCTTGTGTGAAAGATTGCTAATTATTGAATTGTGGCTTTGCATATGTGTGAGTCCATGTGGTTAATCTTCCAGGAGTGGGGCTTATACCATGCTTTCTCTTGACAAAAAGCTACTGTATTTATATTATCTTTAAAAAAATTCAAAAGAACTGTACTGATCTAGGATCAACCAGATACATTTTACACTTTCACATTTTTAAAAATAGAGCTTTTCAAAGGAGACAATACAAAAAACAATATTCAGGGTTCTCTAACTTGACAGAAGCCATAATGATATCTAGTGGAAAGCCAGATCTAGCCATTTATACTGAAACACACAAACTTCTTGAAGATAATGGGCCTAAGTCTGATCTCACTTACATGGGGGTGTAAATAAATGAATAACATAACATATATATTAATGGGTTGGTAGTCCTTCATTTTGCATGACAGAGTGTTTGTTGCAGTGTTACAAGGGGATGGGTGAGTTTTGAAAATCACCAAAATATATATTATGTCATTTATGGACAGCTCCCATCAGTTTTACTCCAATGTAGCTCCACTGACTTCAGTGGAGTAAATCCTGATTTACATCAATGTGAGTTTAGAATCAGGCCCTCCATATATATGTGAGGCACTGGCATATTTCACTCTTTCATGAATTGGGATTTGTTTCTTATTTTGTCTGTCTGTGACTCCCTTACCCCAGACAACTACTGATAAAAACTGTAACATGCTATTTCTCCATGCTGTGGCCAGAGCTGGGGAGAACCCAGTCTTCATTCTGGGCACAGAACCTAGAAATCCAGGTCAGACTTTGTAAAGAGATTAAGGTTAACATTTAAAGAGACGCTGTCAAAATAAAAGAGAAACTTTTTTTAACTATAGATTTGGTTGTGCTATTAATAGTATTTAGATGATTAAATGTGAGCACTTTAAAAATACATATACATTTAATAATTCATATGCTGTTTGTTTATTGTTTGCACTTAATCACCTTGTATTGTAGGCAGGCTGGCAGTACCACATATTATTAAGGTTCCTCAACATTTACCATTATAGACTCTATTTTCAGTTGCTTGTAACTTTGCCAAACTTTAACCATTTAGGCTGAAATTTTCTATGCTGGGTATCTGCCTCAGGCTAAATTACTATTTTTCTTTTTTAATTTCAGCCAAAACTGTACAGGCTTTTCCAAGAATGAGGCTAATGAAAAACATGTTGTTTTGCCCATGTTAAAAAATCCTGGCAATCTTTTCAAACATATTTGAAACCCACTGACAAAGTGTTCCATTCCTCTTTAGCGTTGGTACACGTAGAGGATGCCAGTTACAGTACTTGTTAGTTCAAGTGGCAAAGATACGTGTGGTGGTGCTAAGGATTGCAACCATGCTGATAACCCATATGGATGTCAGTATGCTGCCACATGATGGAAATTGTTTTTCCAGTTTGTTTTTTTAAAAACTTAAAAACTTCAAAAAGTGCAAACAAAAATGATGTTTTAAATGAAAAGAGTGAGAACGTTTTTGTTAATATAAAGTTTTATAGAGGTTTTTTTTAACTACTTGCTATTTATACTTTAAGAGAAAGGAATCCTTGCCTCCTGGAGCATACTATAAATACAACCCGTGCTGGAAGGGCAGGGTGGAATCTGTAGATATAGGAGAAACATTAACTTCTATATAAAGATTGTTAATCTCCCTTTACTTTGCCAAAGATTTCTATTTGCAGTAGAACCTGATCTGTTAGACTAGGGTTTCATAGATTTAATAGACACTGATTCATCTCATCCCTCTGATCATATGTTGGCACTGAGCTGGCATTCAGATTAGGTGCATATCAGTCAGTGCTTTAGCATTGAATTCTTAAGTCTAAGCAGGACTGAACCTTTAGGAAGAGAGAAAGAACAAGATATTAAGGGAACACTAACTCTAATGAGACAAAAGCTATTAATCCTTCCACTGTAGTTTCTTGCAATAACACTAAGGACCTGCACCATGACAGCTTCCTGATGTGCTATTAGCATAATGTCACAGATAGCAGGAATTTAGAAATAGTCTTCAGCGTCAGACAAAGCTTTTTCCCTGTGCAGAAATATCATTCAGATGGGAATCACCATTGATAAAAGCAGATACATATATAGGTACATGCCTATATTCCTTCTGATCCTGTCTGAATGGGAAGAAAGGCATAGAGAGTGGACTCAGGAGGAGGGGATGAAAATATCTCTTCCTAACTTGGGAATATGCAGGGAGTTATACACTATTCTGTTTTATCAGCTGTATTTGAGGAAGCAGTTGGATCCACAAAAAGGTTGCTGGAACTACTGCTCATCCCTGTACACTGTTCACTTTTCTTCTGGTCTGTTGTGGCTTTTTCACAGGATGAAGGCATCAGCTATACTGCAAAAATATGGATCCTTTGAAAAAGTGGAGCAAGAGACAGAGGAGTTGGATGAGAAAGATGTAACTGAACTAGACTTTTTACCAGGAGAACTAGAAAGAGAAGATAATGCCTTGGACACCATAGACCAGGATACAGTGGGGTATGAAGACAAGAAAAGAAGAACTCAAGATCCTAACATATCCATGAAAAAGAAAAGAAAGAGAAAGAGGTTAGAAATAACTATTGAAAGGGTTGTAAAAGTCCTGAAGAGGGCAGAATATGTTAGTAGTAGAGCTACTGAAAATAGAAGAGGGTAATGGGGAAGAGATGTTGGAGAAGTTTTGTAGGTTGTCAGCTACTCAAAATAGGGACTGCTTTTCCTTGAATGTAGAGAAAGGACCTAACATGTAATAGTTGCTACCATAATAAATAATAGTTTACACTAGTGTTCACGGAAAAAACACAGTTCTGGGGAGCTCTCATTCTGATGTGAAATGGATATGCTAGTAAGTGTTGCAGAATAGCCCAGGAGAAGAAGAAAGTATACAGTCTCTGAACATAAATATTTTCTGTTAGTGCCCATTCACCCTTTTATCACTTAGCCTTTGGCTCATGACTTTGGGGAATCCCATTCATAGGTTGATTCCCAAATAACCAATCTTGTTGAATAACTTCCATTTTTTTTCTCCCACTGTAACAAAAAGAGTGCTCTTCCTATAAACTTAGTCACATTTGGTTTCATATCTACTGGTTTTCTAGTATTCTGGTATTCTAGTATTATTTTTTATTTTGTCTTTACAGGCATTTCTGTAGTGCTCATCACTGTATTCTCTTTCTATATCTATTATGTAAAAGATAGATAGATATAGATATATAGATATAAATTTTTCCTTACTCTTTCCTATTGTATTGTGTTATTAAAATATAATATTTTCTTGTTGAAAACATCATCAGATGTGTGATGTAGACTTACTGCTGGAGCTGGTAATCCATACCACAATAGACTTGATTAGGGTTACTCTGTCCACTTTTCTTCCTTCCCCAGTAGGATTAGCAATCCTTATCCCCCCCTTCTTCCATCCTTCCTTACTTCATTTGGATACCGTTGTCCTGTGGGTTAGAAGGCTTTCAAATTCTTCTTCTTCTTAAAAATCAGTTAAAGCTTTTTGAGTGTATGAAATATCGACAGAAAATTGTGATTCCAGTGAACCCCATCACTTTGCGTGTTTCCCTTCTGTGTCTCTCGTCATTGTGGGAGTGTTTGGGAGCGAGGCTGAGAGTGAGTGTGCTTTGCTGTTTACTTTTTCTGTTTTGGGGAAATGGGATTGGGTTTTGTTGTATTTGTTTAGTTTTGTGGTTGTTGTGGGGTTAGTTTCAGGGTTTCTTTTGGGGGACACACACAGTCAGTGCCCTAAGAAGTGGCAGGCTGCCCTGCTATGGTGAGCCTGTACCTGGGAATGTGGGGGTTTCTGTGAGTAAAGCACAGGATGGGTGGTTGTGGCTGTGGCAGAGACTGGGTCCTAACAGGCTTCAGATGTCTGTGGGGAAATTTGGTTCTGGGGAGTTAGTGTCCCTTTATGACATGGGGGAGATGGTATTACTGGTTCTGTGGTTCCTGACTCAGGGTACACCTATACTAGAATAAAAGACCCATGGCATGGCCGCAGCTAGGCTGGAGCAGCTGATTTGGGCTTGTGCGGCTTGGCTGCTGAGCTAAAATTTGCCATATAGACATTCAAACTCAGGCTGGAGCCTGGGCTCTGGGATCTTCCCTCCCACCTTGCAGGGTCCCAGTAGAGTTCAGGCTCCAGCCCAGCCCAAGCATCTACACAGCGTTTTTATAACCCGAGCGCTGAGTCAGCCTCTGGTGTCAGAGGTGTAGTATCATTGTCTTCAGAGAAGCTTAGTTAATAGTACCTGACTTTCTTTTCTATACAGACTAGAAAAGAAATTATTTGCTGGTTTGTCTCCAGCAAATAATTTTCGAAGTGACCATTGAGCAAAAAAACAGTGATCAGTCCTGGTGAATAGCCTATTAGATGAACATTTACATAAATTTATGTGAAGTACAACTATAAAGTTCACAAGGCTTCCCCATAAAGCGTAAACTTGTCCTTGTCTGTATGCCTCTGTCTTTCTGCTTTTTTAAATTTTTTTTTCAGATGACCTGTGATAAGTCTGACCAACTGCAAGTATGAGAGTGGTGAGTATGTTTCTTGTCTTTCCCAAATGTAGAAGGTAAGCCAAAGAATTGTGACCCAGTTGATTCATTTGCTCTTAGGAAAAAGAGCTCAATTTAAAATGAAATTTGTTTTGTCATGTGACTTGTTCGCTAAATTATAGTGCTTATGAACATGACCAAATGTAAGCATCATTTAGAAACCTCGTGCAGTCTGGGCAAGCATTGTGCAAGATTCCTCTACTAGTGAAAATCATTCCTGACCAACAGCATTCCTGTTATTCCACACATTTGGCACCACATAGCTCTCTCAGCGTATCTCGTTATTGACCCACATCATCCCCTGGTGTTTTATTACTTGTCCTCTCCAAGTACAGTCTGCTAATGATGCTGAATCGTCTAAAGCGACTAGCTTGTGATCATCAAATATGTTTCCCTCATCATGACTGAAGTTAGGCAAGAATTCATATTCATAAACTTTTGCCAGTGCAAGATTTGAATTCTTGTCATGGATTTGGAACATGGGGAACCAGTTCAAATGGCTCCATTCCACATAAAATGAATCATTTAAATTTTTTATTTCAAGAAGTTCTGCTTTTTACCATTCGTCGGAAAGACTAATGCAACAGCAACACAAGCTTACTCCATCTCGCAATTTTTGCTAGTTAGTGTGAAGTCTCTAGCACCTGATTGGAGAGATTGACTTGTTCAGTAGTCACCAGTGACTGTCTGATTTGTCAGACAAAATGGATGATTTTGGGGGCAGCATATCCATAGAGATTAGAGGACTGGAAGCTGCCACTCAAAGTGGAGTTGGGGGTCTATAGATTCCTGAGCTGAGTGGTATAACTGAACCATGATTCTATATCTCCTTCTGAGTCCAAACAGATTTTTCTAAAGTCTAAATTTCTAGTATAATTGAAACTATTTCTTTTCTTATGATGCAGTGCATCGGGCTGCTAAGCAGTATGGCTTACGAGAAGCAGGTGAGAATGAGGAGTGGACCCTCTATTGGACAGACTACTCAGTCTCCCTGGATCGGGTAATGGAAATGAAAAGTTATCAGGTACTCATCTCTGTGAGGTGGAGAGGATATTAAATTATTACTTTTTTCCCCCAGTGCAAATGACCAAGAGATCAGGAAGATGCTTATTATTATGCCTTTTCTCTGGACTTCTTTCCAGAAAATCAACCATTTCCCTGGGATGAGTGAAATCTGCAGGAAGGATCTGCTGGCCAGGAACATGAGCAGGATGCTAAAGCTCTTTCCTAAAGAATTTAACTTCTTTCCCAGGACTTGGTGTCTTCCTGCTGAGTGAGTCTTCCTTACAGTGTTTACTGACTGATTTTCCTCATCTTTCTTCTCTTCACCATCACCCTCACTTTTTCCTCTTATCCTTTATCAGCCTTCCTTGCTTTGGACCAGTGTAAATTGAGAGTAACTTCTTAGAGCTCCATGAAGATGCACCAAAGTTATACTTGAGCAAGTAAGAAGAGAACCAACCCATTATCTTTCTGCTCTTTTCTTTACCCAGAGTAATGGAAAAGATGAGGAACATTTTCGTAGTAGAATGATGTTGCTTTGAGCTGAATGCAGCAAGAGTCTGTTCACTGGTGATGCAAGCCCCTTGGCAGTGAATGGAATAAAATTCCTTTTATTTTTCTGGATGAAGTCCATTGTTGTATTACTCAATAGGATGAAGTATCTTCCCTTGTTGGAAGAGGAGATGATTTCTACATCAGATTAAAAGTCTCTTCTCTAAAAATCAAAAAAGAGATCATTCCCATAAGACTAAGACATTCCCACTCTAAATTTGCTTCTACTGGAAATAAAGGTTTACGAGAGCAAGAGAACAGGTTGTATGCCTGGCTCTGGAGGGACAGATTTTTTTTTTCTTTGATCACTGGTTCTGTAGTGTCACGGAGTCAGACCAGAAGGATATAGGAGAGTGTTGGAAGGCAGGTATATTAGTCTCAGGATGTGCAGCTCCCTGTTCCCTGGATAGCCAAACAAAGGCTACTCCAGGCCAATCAAGACACCTGGGGCCAATTAAGAACCTTCTAGAAAGGAGTAGAAACAGCTAGCCTGATTGGGACACCTGAAGCCAATCAAGGACTGGCTGAAACCAGATAAAAACCTCCCAGTTAGTCAGGTGGGCTGTGAGTGTCAGGAGCTGTGGAAGGAAGTTATGCTGTTGGTGAGACTGAGTGGTGGACAAAATATCATACAGAAGGAAGGAGGCCCTGAGGTAAGGGTGAAGTGGAGTTTGAAGAAGCGGGGACTGCTGTGGGGAAGTAGCCCAGGGAATTGTATTGTGTTTTGTGGATAAAAGGTCAGCCTCTTAGCTGATACTATTAGGGTCCCTGGGCTGGAGTCCGGAGTAGAGGGAGGGCCCGGGCTCCTCCCTTTTCTGCCTCCCTAAATTAGTTACTGAGAAAGGGAGGTCACTCTGGGCCTAGATGAGTTTCTGAGGCCCCTAAATCTGCCAGGAAGTGCAGGACCCACCAATACAGACTTGGAACTTTGTCACAGTAGATATTGGCATTTGTCTGCCAAAACATTTCTAGCATTGGTAAGCTGTGAGACATCAAATCTCAGAATCATGTAATTCTGATTGTTTTGCTTTTCTTTCTTTCTTTCCTTCCCCCCCGCATCATCTTTCCCTATAGTTACGGGGATTTGCAGACCTATAGCAGATCAAGGAAACATAAGACATACATCTGTAAGCCTGACTCTGGCTGTCAGGGGAGAGGCATCTTTATCACCAGATCTTTGAAAGACATAAAACCTGGCGAGGATATGATCTGCCAGCTCTACATCTCAAGGGTAATCTCCCTATTCCACATACCAAGACTACTTTTCTGTCATTAAACCAGAGTTTAATTCAGTTTAGTCTTGCTTGCCTGTGATCAGCCAGTCATAAAGAGCACTCATTGCCTTTGAATACATGACCATTGAAATAATCCCTCTTTTGTGTGCCATTGGGTTCCTAAGTAATTTTTGAATAAGCTTTTTATATATACTAATTTACCTTTGCTGGGTGAACCTAACTAGATGAGGAAAATCTCCTTCCTGCTGTAGAGTGAGTTAGCTCTCAGAGATACACAATATTTCTGTAGGCCCAACTTGAGGAGAGAGTGAAGGGATTGTTTGTTCCCAGTTCCACTAACTTGGTTATAACCTGTCTTAGCCCTGGTCTACACTAGGGGGGTAGGGAGGATCGACCTAAGATATGCAACTTCAGCTACACGAACAGCGTAGCTGAAGTCAACGTATTTAGGTCAACTTACGGCGGCATCTTCATGGCGCTGAGTTGACTGCTGCTGCCACTCCCCCGTCAATTCCGCCTAGGCCTCTCGCAGCGGTGGAGTTCTGGAGTCGACGGGAGAGCACTCAGGGATTGATTTATTGCATCTAGTCTAGACACAATAAATCTATCCCCAAAAGATCAATTGCTACCCGTCGATCCGACGGATAGTGTAGACCTGGCCTTACTCAATAATCTTTTGGCTGACACCTTGGCATTACCCTATTTTCATAAGTGAAAATCCACATTCAAGCCTCCGGGATCTCCTGTGTCTTTGGGACACCTATAGTGTAAATACCAGAACCTAAGTTTTTACTCTGGTTTATTCTTTCATTATTATTCTTTATTACCGCTTTTTAAGAGCAGGGAGCTGGGATTCGGAACTGCTGGGGTTTATATCTGCTCTTGCACTGACTCACTATGTGGCTTTCAGCAAATCACTGTCCCGTGTCTGTTTCCTGTGTCTGGGAGGAAAGTCTATGTGACATTATTGAGTTTGTTCAATGCTCAGAACATGTAAAGAACTCTATGATGGATTAGTTTCATTATTATTATTGTGTTGCCGCTGTGCTCAGTACCACAGAATACTTTGTTCTTATCTTCCCCAATTTCCCAATATTTGAAGAACTATAAGAAACATAATTTATAAGAGTAAGGGTACTCTAGCAAGAACTGATTATATACAAGATACTGGGGTTCATGCACATTGTTGTTTGCATTATAGTAGAACTCAGGACCACAAACAGAATTAGGGCCCATTATACTGGATGCAATATAACCATACTAAAGAACACCTAGATAAATTAAGTGTCCTCTCTAATTCTGGTAATGTAATCTTATTAAAATGATCATGCTCTCCATAAACCCTTATTTGGTTGGAATGTCTTAACCCAGACAGTATCAGAGGGGTAGTCTGGATCTGCACAAGTGACAGAGTCTTGTAGCACCTTATAGACTAACAGATTTTAGGGATCATGAGCTTTCGTGGGCTAAGACCCACTTCATCAGATGAATGTTGTGGAAATCTCCAGAGGCAGGTATAAATAGCAGGCAAGAAAGCAAGGTAAATTCAATCATGGGGGGGTGAAGCCCACTTCCAGCAGGTGATCTGGAGTTGTGAACACCCAGAGAGGAGAAGCCGCTTTTGTAATTGGCGAGCCATTCACAGTCAATATTAACTCCAGACCTGACAGTGTGGAATTTGCAGATGAACTGGAGCTCAGCAGTTTCTCTTTGAAGTCTGGTCTTGAAGTTTTTTTGCTGGAGGATGGCTGTCTTTAGATCTGCCATTGTATGTCCAGGCAGGTTGAAGTGTTCTCCTACAGGCTTTTGTATATTGCCATTCCTAATATCTGACAGTTTCCCAATTTCTAAAATGGAGATTGATAAGGAAGTGTTATCTCCCAAAGAATGTTGTAAGGCTTAATTATTCAATCCCTGTCTAGCACTTTGAAGCAGGAAGTTGATATATATGTGCTAAGTATTGTTATCAGGTTTGCATGTCTTGGTTTTATTTTTTCAGCTTGTAGGTGGGACTGTACAGCTATTTTCATCACCTCAGCCTTGAGTTAATGAGTTACTAATGTTCCTCTTGTACTTCAAACAAACTATAAGCAACTCAATTTCATCTTCTCTTTCCCAGCCTTTTATTATTGATCGTTTTAAGTTTGATCTGAGGATTTATGTACTGGTAACATCATGTGACCCTCTGAGGATATTTGTCTATAATGAGGGCCTTGCACGCTTTGCTACATCAGCCTACCATGACCCCTCACACAGCAATCTGGTGAGTAAAGAACTCTGTTAACATAAATTAACACCATTCAAATTCATAGCAGGAATTCTCTTTTGAAATATATGGATTTCCACTCCGTCTGGCTGACTTCAGTGCCTGTTGAAATGTAGTGGCACAGAGAAACAATAATGCTTTGGACTGCTAGGATATCTTTAATCTGATGATCTGTACATCCTTCACAAGCAATAATAATTAAGCCTCACTTCATCAAAGTGATATGGGTAAGGTTATAGATGAATCATCTCACCCACCACTGAAATGCAGACACCTCTGTGGTAGAACATAGCTAGAGTTTAACAATAACACTACATAATAGTTTCTGTGCAGTTAGGGGCTGATCCTGCAAACACTTACATACCGCAATGACTTTACTCATGCAAGTGGTTCCATTTAAATGATCTTAAGACTGTGTTGGGGTCATTAGAGTGATGAGATAAGTATTGCTATTAAATGCCTTGTACTTAAGATTTTTTTTTTTTTTTGCATTTAAGTAGTGTGACTTAAGTGTGCATTAAGTAGGTATCATCGTGCACAGGAAGAATGAAGAAAGCAGATGTATCTCTAACCCTTGTTACTCATTTATTTGTAGGATGATGTCTGCATGCACCTGACTAATTATTCCATTAACAAGCATAGTACTAATTTTGTCCGAGATGAAGATTCTGGAAGTAAGAGGTAAGAGGGAGAGAACATTAATCACACAGCCAGGTGATGTTAATCTGTTCCCATGAATCTTCATAAGCATTTCCACACTTTTTTTGTGTATGTTTAGGAAATACAGTGGGACCCCGCAATACTGCGATGATCGGGATCCAAAAAACCCGATCGCGTTAATGGCGGGGTCGCGGTATTGCAGGGTTCCGCACATCAAAGCAGCGGCCGCCACCGACATCGGGAGCCAGCCACGCACCGCGCTATAAGCAGATTCGTGTTATAGCGGGGCGCGGTATTCCGGGGTCCCACTGTATTTCTTTCCATGCAGCCAGTGAACAATGTATTTTGTGTCATTGGTTATATAAATCTTTTAAAGAAGCTCAGATGAGTAACAAGAGAAGCAGGAGAGAAAAAAGTGAACTATCCCTCAAGTTGGAAATACCAATGCATTTGTTGCAACTGGTGCTTCTGGATTACATCTCTCTGTTTGTTGTCCTTGGTGGTTATGTTTGGCTGTCTAATGTAGATAAATCTATATATAATGATCAGTCAGGTTTTTTCCTCTGGCCCACATTCTTCTCCGTCTTCCTCTACTCTTCTTTTCTTCTAAACCATGTTTCTACATAGTACCCTGCCCATTGCCACTAGGATTTCAGTGGTATCCGTTTCTTCTTAGCAATATTGCTCTTTGCCAATAGCAGCAGGAACTCCAGCAGTGCCAATATTTCTTATGCAGTGCTCTGTTGGTGCCAGAAATGCTTCAGTAGTATGAAGTGACTTGGGCCAGGTCTACACTGAGGTGAGATGGAGGTCAACCTAAGATACATCAACTTCAGCTATACTTTTTGCATGGCTAAAGTTGTGTATCTTAAGTTGACTATCTCGACATCCTTACAGCGGCGAGTTGACCACTGCCGCTCCCCCGTCGACTCCATTTCCGTCTCTCGTGGCGGTGGAGTTCCGGAGTCGACAGGGAGAGTGCTCGAGGATCAATTTATCGTGTCTACACTAGACGCAATACATTAATCCCGGATAGATCAATCGCTACCCACTGATCTGGCGGGTAGTGTAGACGTGGCCATGGAGCAATGCCTTGGTCACTGTCCAATAGAGTGTCTTCTTTCCATTTCCTATCCTAAAGCCTTTTCTATACATGAAAGTTGTACTGCTCTAACTATACCAATATAGTTAAAGCAGTACTGCCCCTCTAGTATGAACACAATTATATTGGTTTAAAGGTGCTTTATGCTGGTATAGCCATTCCCATACAGGAAGGGGAATAATTATACTGGTACAAAGGAGCCTTATACTAGTATAACTGTGTCCACATTAGGGCTTATACTAGTATAACTATATCATTAAAAATCACCCCTTCCCCAACTGATGTAATTATACTAATACAATTTTCAAGCATAAGACTGTCCTAAGAGCAAGAGGTTAACTTTTTATACAGAGAATCCCTTTCCATATACAGGTGAACCCCAAAATACCGCAATGATCGGGTACAAAAAAAACAACCACAGTAAACGCGGGGTCACGATATTGCAGGGTTCCACTGCATCAAAGCAGCACCCACTGCTGCTGTTGGGAGCCACATGCGCCCCGTGTTATAAGTGAATTAGCGCTATCATGGGGCGCAGTATTGCGGGGTTCTACTGTATTTGGGATCCTCTCCCTATTAGCAGTATGGAACAGGCAGGCACAACACACTTTACTGACATTCATAGCATACTCATTTGAGAACCTATGTATTAGTATGTCTCCCACCCTCCATGTCTGAGAAGCTCTTACATTGATCTGTGCAAGAGTTTGACTAACAATTTATCCTTATTTTATTTCTGCGGGTATGTGGATCTCCATGAGGCCCAAATTTCTATGCTTAACTTAAGCAGCATGGAAACATACAGAAAAATGCTTACTGTGAACTGATTTGCCATTAATATGGGCTACCAACTTACTTTTTTTCTTCATAGGAAGCTCTCCACTTTTAATAAGTACATGCAGAAGCATGGCTGTGATACCGACAAGTTGTGGCTGGATATAGAAGATGTTATTATTAAAACTCTGATATCTGCTCATCCTATTATCAGACATAACTATCTCACTTGCTTCCCTAACCACACTGTGGGTAGCGCTTGCTTTGAAATATTAGGATTTGATATTCTGTTGGATCACAAACTCAAACCCTGGTTGCTTGAGGTAAGAACCACAGCAAGTCTCTTAGATCTCATAACATATCCATTCCATAAACTGGTATCCTTTTTCACCCTTCCCTACCTGGGGGGCCAAATGAGTTGCTATCACCAACTTCTTCCTTAACACCAATTTTTGCCTTATTTGTTTCTTTAGATCTAACAAAAGTCCACCCTGTAGCATCCCCTACATTATTCCATCAGCTTGGAAAGCTGATGGGTGACCAGCAGAGGGAGTTAGACTACAGATAAGCTAATCGTAGTCATTCCCACAACAGTCACATTGACCTGTAGCATTGAAATTTAAATCTGTTCCTGCATGTGAGTCCTAGCTTGTGGGGACAGCCTTCCTCTCCAGTTCTTTGCAGAAAGGAGTCTTCCAGGGTTATCTATTAACCTCAATGGGAGCTGCACCTGCTAATATCAGAACCTGAATTTGGTCCTCACAGCATATCAAATTAATACAAGTTACTGATCTTGCACTGAATGCTAAATTGGTTCAAGTTACATCATTCTGTCACTTGCACCTGTTTTCTGCCAAATCTACCTCACCCATTATGTCACTTCTGAATTTGGCCCATGGAATCCTACCATACACCTCTATCATACATTGAAGTCTGGCAAGGATCCTTGCCAACTCTAAATTCTGACTGGAATCCCCAGTAATCTCTAGATTTCAGACTGGTTTAATGTCCTGAGTTGTAATTTCCATTGGATCTCAACTGCAGCAAATAGATGACATTCTTGGTCTTGTTTCAGGTGAACCACTCTCCAAGCTTCACCACTGACTCCTGGTTAGACAAAGAAGTGAAGGACCAGCTGCTGTATGACACTTTGGTTCTGATAAATTTAGGGGCCTGTGACAAGAGAAAAATCCTAGAAGAAGAGAAACGGCGAGGAAAGGAGAGACTCCTGAAGCAATGCCGTTCTCGAGAGACCAGGTGTGTTCTCATATAGCTCCATCTAATTTCCTCAGATTATGTGAGCCATAATTTTAAGAATTAAAAGGCCTGCAAAGAATGTTTTTAATTAGTTTGACCTTTTTTTGCTTCTTTATGATGTATACATATATTTTTAAAGGTTTTTTCTTTCCTGTTTTTTTTTTTAACCTTAAAAATACCAAGAATGTAAAGTCTGATCTTTCCTGGCTTTGTTAGCACACTACTGGGATGTGTAAAGGCTGTTTACTATAAGCTCTTCACAACTGAATTGAAAAAGCAAGGGTGCTGAATGTTTAACAAAGTCTTCCTTTATTCAAAATGTTAATTAACATTTCATTGAACAATTTGTTTAAAATAACAAAAATAACCTGACCAAAAATTCCTTCCCCTCTTGATAGCTCATATTTCACTTTGGTGGTGGTTGTGATTGCATCATTTCATTACTTCTTTAGTCATCAGAGTCTCTTCCATCTCAGACAGTTCCTGAATTTTTAATAAAAAAAACAAGCAAAAAATAAAATAAAATTTCAGGCCATCTTTAATAACCATAGGGAAACCAGAAAGACAAGCTCATTTTTGTTCCTTTGTAGATCATATTTAAATTTATGTTATAGGTTATGTAGGAAGATAAATGAGAACCATTCTACATTTCCCCAAAACTAAGACAACGGGATTAGGGATGCAATTACAGTGTGAAATGAAAATAATGCCTGCTCTGGAGATTTCTCCGAGGGTTTGGCTACACTTAAAATGCTGCAGCTGCACAGTGAAGATGCTGTCTATGCTGAAGGGAAGGCTTCTCCTATCGGCATAGATACTCCACCTCCTGGAGAGGTGGTAGCCACAGGCTTGTCTACATTACCTGCTGGATTAACGGGCAGTGATCAGTCCAGTGGGGGTCAATTTATCGTGTCTAGTCTAGATAAATCAATCTTCAAGCACTGTCCCATTGACTCCAGTACTCCACCTCCCGGAGAGGTGGTAGCTATATCAATGACAGAAGCTCTCCATCAACTGGGAGTCAGGTTAGTATAACTGAGTTGGTCAGGGATGTGAGCTTGGATCCCACATGATCTGTTAATGGTTATACCTGAATTTTCTTTTCTCAGGGCTGAGGAGTATAGGAACTGCCAGGCCACTTGGCTGAAACTAGCTGAGAAATATGAGGAAAAAAACATAGGTGGTTTTCGCAGAATTTACCCCAAATCTGGTTTGGAAAAATATGATAAGTTTTTCCAGCACAACAATTCACTCTTTCAGGAGACAGCAGCTTCCAGAGCACGAGAAGAACATGCTAGGTAAGTAGGATTTCAAGTTCAGTTTTCATTACATAGGGTGGAGGATGCATTCTGAATTTGTGATAAATAATAGCCATCACTTACATGGCACTTTACATTAACTGATGGTTCTTTGAGACAGCCCTGTCAAATTGATACTCATTTATCTATCCTAATTTGACAGGTGGTGAAATGGACACAAAGGTTAAGTGACTTGCTCATGAATCCATGTCAAAGCCAGGATTAGAATTCTAGAGTTCCTGAGTTCAGCACGGAGCTCAATACTCTGAATCTTTTTGCTTCTAGATCTGGCCAGACTTGTTCCCTATGAGGCAGAATTTGTAGCCAAGATCCAGTCAGTCAGACTTGTATCATCAGAACTATTTTAGACCTGTTAGGACCCATTTGTATCTTTATCTACAGGCAGCAGCTACAGGAGCTGCGAATGAAGCACGAGCAGAAAACAGCCCATTTGCGAGATAAGAAGATAGAGCAGCTGGTGGAGTCTGGCTCTGAGAAGATAAAGACTTTCAAACAGAAGTTAGTGCGCAGGGCAGCGACAGCACAAGGATTAAGACAGGTATGATTTAGGGGGAAGATTCAGTTGATTTTTCACTAATCCCTCAACTTCGTGGGGCATGGGAAATTGAAGCCCGAAGGTCAGAAATAGAACATCCACAAGAAAACTAATGGGATGGGATAATAATGGTGATGGGCATATTATATATAAAAATACTCCATTGATGTTCGCAAACTTTCAGTTTTCCTCACCCATGTAGGTGAGGGACCTCAGGCTAATCACCTACAGCCTTTTCATGTAGGCAACTATGTGCATCCTATAAGCAAATATCGTCACCTAGATCTGGTTGTCATCTTTTGTCAGACAGCAGTAGAGTTTTCTAAAAACTCTGCTGAAGACAAGATAACTGGTGCTCAGTTCTCCCCTGTCTGAGGTCAGCCTAACACTGAGGTGGTCCAGCAGGGATCTGGTTACAGCATCAATGACTGTGGCCTGTGTGTTTCTCTAACTTTATTTCGGGCAAAAAGTCTCTAAGGGCCTTATGTCAGTGGAGAATTGGTGCAGTGGAACTCTGCTGTGCCACACCACCAAAATGTTTCCTCCTTCCCTCAGCAGTCCCCATACATTAGATTGGTGAGGGGTCATCTGGCACTGTACATGCCTCCCCTAGGTTTATACAAATGAAGAGTTCCCTTCCACAAGGGAAATTCTCCACTGGCCATTTACAATCAGAATATGGCCCTTTTGTGCCATTTACGCCAGAGTAACTGGCCTCGGCTCTTCTTTTGGCAACAGTGTTGCTCTTTATTCATATGAGATTTAATTTATTATTTTCCATTCTCAGCATTCTCTTTGTTCAGAGTCAGGACCTGGCACTCTTCTCCTGCTTCAGAGTTTCTCAGGTGAAAAAGAAACAAAGAAAGAAATAGTGAATGGGGAATCAAGCGTCCCACAAAAAGAGCACCCCAACGCTCACAAGTATTCAAATGCACCTGAAAAACAAACGGTACAGCACTACAGCTCCATGCCAAACTTGATAGTGCAGAACTCAACTAGTGCCCTGGATCAGTACAACTCCAGTCCTGACCTGAAGGACCATACAGTTCATGGTCATCACTCTGCAGCAGATATGGACATCAGATTAATAGTAAGTAGCAGAACACTTACTGTATATATACTATACTAAATATAGTTTGCCTATATTTCTATCTCCAGTCCATTTGAAATCAACAAGATGAAATTCAATAAAGTTC
The DNA here is from genome assembly GCA_007922305.1 of Dermatemys mawii. Classification (NCBI taxonomy): domain Eukaryota; kingdom Metazoa; phylum Chordata; order Testudines; family Dermatemydidae; genus Dermatemys; species Dermatemys mawii. The sequence continues at coordinate 4,946,711 of ML677404.1, read as the reverse complement.
CAGATACTATACTTAGAAAGGAATAATCAAATGCACCGCTATAAAATGGGGAATAATTGGCTGGGTGGTAGTACTGCAGAAAAGGATGTAGGGGTTATAGTGGATCACAGATGTAATACAAGCCAACAATATGATGCAGTTGAGAGAGACTGATATCACTATGGGGTGTATTAACTGGAGTGTTGCATGTAAGATATGAGAGGTAATTGTTTCACTCTAGTTGGCATTAGTGAGCCTTCAACTGAAGTACTATGTCCAATTCTGGACACTATACTTTGAGAAAGATGTGGAAAAACTGGAGAGTTCTGAGGAGAGCAGTAAAAATGATAAAAGGTTTAAAAAGCCTGACCTATGAGGAAAAGTTAAAAAACCTGGGCTTGTTTAGCCTGGAGAAAAAAAGACTGAGGAGGGATCTGATAACAGTCTTCAAATATGTGAAGGGCTGTTATAAAGCAGATGGTGATCAACTGTTTTCCAAGTCTACTGATGCTAGGACAAGTAGTAATGCGTTTAATCTGCAGCAAGGTGGATTTAAATTAGATATTAGGAAAAACTTTCTAACTGTAAAGAGATCTAAGTTCTTGAATAGGATTCCAAAGGAGATTATGGAATGCCTATCACTGGAGGTTTTAGAGAATTGGTTGGGCAAATGCCTGTCTGAGGTGGCTTAGATTTACTTGCCTCAGTGCAAGGGGCTGGATCTGATGACTTCTTGAGGTCCTTTCCAAGCCTGCATTTCTATAATTCTGTTGTCCTACAAAGGATATGATTCTAATGGAAACCATTCTATTATATTAAACAATGGGATCAATATACTGCCCATTCTGATTACACGGTAGCTGCAAAATCACTCCTTGTCAGCAATGATCAGATAAGTCAGATATCCGAGCAGGACAAAAAATGTGGTGGTAGTGTCCAAGCCAGATCCACCCACGATTTCAAGATGTTCCCACCATTCTAGAATAGCTAGGTGTTGCTACTAAAGTCAGCAGCAGTGAAATGGTTAATGTTGACATTTACATTGTCATCATTAGCATACAAAGTCAGCACTCTATTGACGTTAATGGGATAGTTTACAGCTTACTAATTTTTCTTCTATTTTTCTGAAGACTCATTCAGACAACACTACATTACATAAGCTAGAAGTTTATCTTCTCAGTCATAAGAATCAAAAATTTAGACCTTGAATCTGTTTCTCCAAACCTATGCTTTACAAGGGTATGGAAGTGGGTGTAAATATGACTTTAATGCAGTATCCTCCCCAGAATCTTGGAGCAGCTGTTGGCCTGCCTAGCCTCCAGCATAAATACAGAAGCCTCAAGGATTCTCCAACCCATGCCCTGGCTGCTGCAGCAGCCCCCGTATGGGCCCTGTGACAGGTGATAACATCTGGAGAGCAGTATGCTAAGACTGTCCGCTCCCTCCTCCACTGTGCCCACTTCACTGCCTCTCTCATATAGAGACAGCTCTGCACTGGTCTGGGAACCCCATAAACTGGGGTATTTCTTCGGGGTTGTTTCTGTCCCCTTTGTAGCTCCTAAACTCTACTACAGTAATATAAAGGGGGCATTAGCATAAAAGAGAACCAGGCTCTTAGTTTTTTTAAAATAATAATCAAATTTCAAATCCAGTAGAAACTTCTGGGATCACTAGCAACGTTTTGGTCCTAGGTACCATCAGGCTAAGTCTGACTCCTGCCCCTCACTAACTTGATCTTTCTGATTTTCCCCTCCAGCTCCAAGCACCAGTGGATTGTTCCAAAATATCAGATAATCCAATTCATTCTTCTTCAAAACCTTTCCCAACATTGGCTCAACCTTGGGCTGCAATCACAGCAGCAACTGATGTGGTTTACTGTGAAAACACAGTCACTCAGATTTTGATGCCATTTGGATGCCAGAGAGAGCAACCCCAGTCCCAAGTCAGGGAGAACTTGTCTTCGTACTCAAAAGTCCATGGACCACACACAAACTTGTTAGAGTCTGAAATAGACAAGAAATCTATCTTGGTGTCAGAATTCTTCAGCAAACTCAGTTTCACACCGGGAGAGAAGGCCATAGTATCCCCTTTTCACCATCACCCTCATCTCATCAATAGAACACGTGAGTGTCATCTTCATGGAGAACATTTGTATCGTATCATCTAAGTGTCTAATGGATCCCTCTGGAAACACAGGGTGATAGTCCCAGTGTGCCTCAAACATATATGGTTATTACAACACAGAGGAAATCTTAGCATATCCACAAGTCTTAGTGTAAGAATACAGTAGATTTGCCCCTACAGTATTCTTGTACTCTGTCCCTATATCTCCTCTTCTTTTGTATCTCAGATTCAGATACATAAACATGTACTCTAGGAAAAGAGGTCAAAGGTACGTACTGATCACAAAATAAATATCTGACTCTTGTTTTCGCAGAAAGTGCTTTCCACTCCAGGAGAATCCATCTGGGTAGCAGAAACTCCACAGACAAGAGACAAACGAAACTTCAGAGTGCCCAAACAGTATTCCAAAAAACAAATCATCACCAGCTCAGCCTTCAGGACCTTTTGGTGATCTCCACCCCAGCTCGAGTGGGCCCGCGACCTACGAAAAGCAATACCCTAACTTCAGGGGACATTCCAATGGGCAGGTAATGGGTAGAATTACTCTGCTATAGTATTGTAGAAGCCATTAGCATTCTGGACTGCTTCAGGGAACACTTTGCAGTTAATGGACATTGATCGGAGAGGAGTAAATTGCAGTGTGAAATTATGCTGTTTATGTGGACCTGGTCAATTTTTGGATGTGAGATCAGGTTACTGCAGGAAATCACATTAGTCAGTGATATTCTTTCCTCTGAATAATCATTGTATCAGTCTCTCAGCTTAATTCTCAAGTGTTCTGTGCTTAGTGGTATTGGGTAAAATTTTCAAAAGTATCTAAGTGCTATTTTCAAAGGTGACTTAGGTACTCAAGAGCTGAAATTTCATTGAAAGACTAAGGCCCAGGTCCTCAAAGATATATATAGGCACCTAGCTCCCACTGAAATCAATCTAAAAATCAGTGGGAGCTAGGTGTTTAAATAGCTTTGAGGTTCTGAGCTTTAAGTGTCAAAGTCACTTTTGAAAATAGGAATTAGTCTCCTAACTCACTTAGGGACAGATTTTTTTAAAGGAATTTAAATGCCTGAATATGCAGATAGATACCTAGTGGGGTTTTAAAACACACCTCAGATCTTTAGGAAAATCCTGCTACCACCTATAGGCATCTTTAAGTGACTTTTATACCTCTAAAAATCTGGCTGTGAGGCACTTCTGAAAATTTTACCCAGCATCCTTTGATAATATGCAACACCAAAGCCTGGAACACATGGGCTCAACTAAAATTTGTAACGCCAGGGGGTGCTAACCTCAATCTCCTTTTATGCTGGGTCATTAATTCTGCCTTCCTAGATTCCTGCTGTAGTTTCAACTGGATAAATCCTTCTTCACTTCCCTACCTAAAGATTATTGGATAGTGTTGCTACTGTGGAAAGCTTGCTGCATTTCATTGTTGGTTGACCAAATACTATATGTTTAGCAATTTGAAATTCTTCATAATGAAATAGGTGTAATCTACTAATATAGTCAGTTTCTGGCATAAATTTGCATATAGGAATAGCAATGAACTCGTGCAGTGATGTGGGAGAGGGAGTCATAACAGAGAAGGTGCATTCCAGGGAGAGAGAGGGCAGATTCGAGGTTGCTACTGCAGTGAGTACATAATTTGCAGTAACCTCCTGAAGGCTGTCTATGGATTGCACAACAGAATCCACCATAGCACTGAGTACTACACTACTCCACCTTTCTCTGAGGGCTGTGAAAGGGGTATATAGGGCCTTGGATATTAGTCTGATATATAGGTCCCGTACCCAAGCAATTCTCTCAATACTTGTGGCTTCTTTCTGGCCCCTAGGCACTGCTGGAAAGGCATATAGTGGCTGGAGGCAGGGGGGGCAGAATCAGTCCCTAACTGGCATTATGCAGTGTGGTATTGGACTCCAAGCTGATCTGTTTTCTTGGACTGAACTGTAGCTAGTCTGAAAGGAGAATTGACAATCAGGCTGCTGCCTACACACGCTGCCGCCTTCATTTCACCTATCGTATGTAATGTTAGAACTTCTATGAAAAGTGCTAGGATGAATGTATCTCTGTCCACCTATTCAATGTGTTTGTTGGTGTATTTCCTTTTCCTTCCTTACAGGGCCTGAGCACTGCGGCACTGTTTTGCCTCCTGAAGTCTTGGAGATGCTCACTCCTATAGACAATCTGTTCATCAGGAGCTGACAGAAACACTTTGTTGTTTCTTTTGAAATATACTCATTGGTGATTGCCTCCAGTTATACAGCTTCCATAGCATGAAACTTCAATGTGACCAATGACATCTGACTTTTTTTTTTTTTTTTTCAGGCAAAAGTTTGTGGGTGGCTTGACATGAAACTAGTGCTGGAACTTGATGTATATCTACTCCGTTTGGCAGTGTCTGCTTATTGCCAACTCTTGTTTTGTTTAGTGAAAAATTCTTTTGTAAGAAGAATTCCAGTGTGATATCTACTCTATTCCATTGAGCATCAGCCATTAAGGGGAAAATTCCCTGCAGTGAATTTCAGCTGCACAACTCCAAATAATAGCAGCTTGAACTGCACAGCTGAATCCCTGCAGCTTAATTTGAAAATTTACCTCGAAATGTGCATGACAAATTCATTTTGGCTAATGTTAAAAGTCAGGACTGTAGTGTCACTCTACAAGAGTTCAAAGTGCTCTTCCATTGACCTAGCTGCGCCTACATTGGAGGTTTGATTGCCCTCACTGTGTCACACAAGGCACAAAACTTTTCACAATCCCAAGCGACATTGCTAGGTCAATCTCCATTTTTAAGTGTAGACGTCCCCAAATGTGCTGCTGCAGGTCTTTAGATTCTGCAGTGTTTGTAGTTTAGGTTCTTCCATATGGAGCCAGTATTTTGCACTTAACGCTCTCAGAGCATACTCAACCCTCATTAATATGCCATTTGTTGGCCCAGTCTCCCTCTGATTAGTGGGGACAGGGTCTAAAAATCACTGACATGTTAATTCATTGAACAGGGCTACTTCTTTTTCAAGTTGCGTTTCTGAACATGCATGTTTGATTATAAAATTTGTACAACAATGGCTATTCAGATCCTGCTGAAAGCCACAGTACAGAGAGGATGGATGGCTGACTGGACATGGATGTGTTATGGGTCACAAGGATGGCCACATAAATACTGGTAGTTAGGAAATGCATTTGTCTATTGGAGATATGCTAAGATCTATCACCTTGTCATAATGGAAAGTCTTAAATATTTGCAGTTGTAAATGAGGAAATACCCTTAATTAATTATTAATCATCTTATGTAGTGCCAACAAGACTCTGCAGATCTGCATGAAGGCTCTTGCCCTTCCAGTGGGCTTACAGTTCAAGCAGTGATTTCTATGAGTATTGATTTCAATGGGAATTTTGCGCAAGTAAGGAATGCAGGTTTAGGCCCTAAACTTACAAAGCTAAATCCTCTGCTCTAAACCACCTTAGAGCTTCCAGTGCTCTCCAGTAGTGATCTCCAGCACAAGCTAAATAAACCTAAGGGCTGCTCTAAATTGCCCCAGCTTCTAATAGCCCCCAAGGGACCTATCTACCTGTAAGGTTCATTGGAGCACAGTGCATTTAGGTCTTGCCCCATATTTGGGGTGGCATGCAGGCCCTGGCATAGAACCAGCTATTCTAGCTTTAGACCATCTGAGGAATTCCAAGCCCCATCAGCTTTATACCAGCTGAGGATTCCCGCAGGCCAAGGGAATCCCTAGCTTCACACTTAGTGCAGCTTTAAGAGCTCTGTGCACCGTGTTCTAGGATTGGTCCCATAGCAACCAGTTCCAAATTATTTCACACATTTTTTCCTCAGTAGGAACAGAAGTGGAAATAAAAGGAACAAGAAGATTTCTCCAGAATAGGAAGGAACCTAGCCTGAGCAAGTGAGATATAGATAATTGCTATTCATTATAACAGTGCCTAAGGACGTGATAGATCTGAATACAAGTAGAAAGAGAGAGGTCCCTGCTCAAAGAATGTACAGTATCCTATTAGACATGACAGAACTAGGTATATTTAATAATATGGGAAGGTGGAGGTGAGGAAGATCAAGAGTTCCAGCAACAAGCCTTAGTTTCTTGAATTAGGCTCATGTAATGGAATTTCTACTAGCAGGAGGAAGAGGTTATTTTCTTTATTAGTTAATACTGAATTATGTGAGATTATAAGCTCCTTTTATTGTGGGGTATTATGGAAAGCTATTTTAAGCCTACATAGTCTCTTAATGATCTTTGATCTTTTATCGTATTAAAGGGAATGTTTCAAGGGAGAATATTTAACTATCTGAGAAACCAGTGTTTCTGTTCTTACAATTGGGAACCTTCAGAGATGGCCGAAAGGATGGAATCAATTTTTTAACTTCTAATTCCCCCACTGCCACTCTTCCTTCGCCCACATTCATGGTCTGATCCAGAGAGCTGTAGGAAAAGAGGCTACGAGGAAAGCACGAAGGACTTCCTAGGCCATGATCTTTGCAACAAGCAGTGTCTTTGGAAGTGGAAACCTGTTTTCCACATTAGGCTGTTGCTGAGAAACAGCACCACTTCAAAGCAATCTCTTCCTCAAAGGCATCAACAATATATAAGAGAGGCCGTATTGGGTCAGACCAAAGGTCCATCTAGCCCAGTATCCTGTCTACCGACAGTGGCCAATGCCAGGTGCCCCGGAGTGAGTGAACCTAACAGGTAATGATGAAGTGATCTCTCCTGCCATCCATCACCCCGCTCTGACAAACAGAGGCTAGGGACACTATTCCTTACCCATCCTGGCTAATAGCCATTAATGAACTTAACCTCCATGAATTTATCCACTTCTCTTTTAAACCCTATTAGAGACCTAGCCTTCACAGCCTCCTCAGGTAAGGAGTTCCACAGGTTGACCGTGCGCTGTGTAAAGAAGAACTTCCTTTTATTTGTTTTAAATCTGCTGCCCACTACTTTCATTGGGGGGCCCCTTGTTCTTTTTTGTCATGTCCCAGGTTCATTTTAATTAGGTAATGGCGCAATAAAATCAGGCCATAATGGGCGGGGGGGTCGGAGCTAAGCACTGGGGCTTGTATTGAGTCTTCTACATGGAGCATTCTTGAAAATCTGCCTCCGGTAGGGATGCTGAATGCTTCAAAATCTGCCCTGAGCTCTACTGAAAGTTTGGCTCGATGAGAACCACTAAAACAGATCCCCATGGCCGGTTCTGAGTACTGCTGAAAAATCCAGCTACTTCATTTTGCAAGAATTAGCTTCATTTAGAAGCCTGAAGATCAGAGACTGTTAATTGCCCCTTTTATTTAATTTGAGGAGAATCAGCCAAGCTCGTATTGAAAAGGAAAAAAAAAGCACCATTCACTTGTCTGGCTGCAGAGCCCATTTTCAATAAGTTTCTGCTCTAACAAGCTGCATCAGTTTCATCTCACTAGATCTGATGGTTATTGAACAATGGTTAATGTTCTGAAGGGGATAAGGGACATAATTGTTTTTTTAAGAACACTGTGAAATGAATCAGGGTGAAATTAGTGCCACTCAGCAGAATCCCTTCCCTTTAAATTACTTGGTCAGAGCGTTCATCAAAAAGGAAATGAAGTTTTGAGGCTGCCCTTCAGCTAAGGGCGAGCAGAGGAATCAGCTGCCTCGCTGCAATGGGCATCAGAAAAGGGGGTTTAGAATCTTCCTCCTCACACAGCTGGGAGTCAAGTCCTGGTCAGTTTCCCAGCTGTGGAATCTGGAATGAAATAAACCTGCTACTTCCTTTTCAAGTGATCTCCCCTTAAAACCGGTGCCAGGAGACACTGATGCCACTTCCAGTTTGAATCTCCTGCAAGGTCTGAGTCAGTAAAGTTTGGGGTCGTGAGAGGGCTGGCCAGTCTGGCACAGCCGAACGGGTTTTCTGTGAAAAAAGGTTTGTAATAAGGGGGTGAGGCTGTCCCTGCCTTTTTAAAACTGAAAGAGCAATCCCCATCCCTCCTCCTGTGCTGCTTGGGCTCTTGGCTGAGGGGGTGCAAACTGCATCTGCCAAAATGGCCCAGTTCTCCCACCATTGCCTTGGAAATGAACCCCCACCTCCTTCTTGATTTCTCTTATATAAAGAGGTTCCCCATAGCGATAAACCAGACCTCCATTGTGCTGCTCCCTTTGATGTGTGTGTTTTGGAAGCAATTCCTATAAACTTCTCTGCCTCAAAAGGCTTTTAAGTCTTGCCATGTATGACTATTTCCTGGTTCTGGCCATTCACCGGAGCAGTTTTATTGTTTTCACTCTGTGTGTGTGTAGGTTGTAGTGGCATTTGTTAGCTGCCATATTCTTATAATATCTTCTAGCTGATGAATGATACCAATAAGTGAGCTGGGCAAGATAAGAGTGATCATGAGCAATAATATTTATATGCAGCAATGCTGTCAGCTACACACTCTTGAGGCCTTGTCTAAACTAGGGAAAGTTTTCACTGGTGTAACTACATTATAAATGCCTAATGTGAGCACTTTGCCTTGGTAGGAAATGATGTTTAGGCCTTCTCTACACAGGTTTAATTTAATTATTTTTTAAATCCATATAGTTAAGCTGGTTTAAATTTCAGTGTGGATGCTCGTAAGCCGGTTTAAAGTCTTGTCTTTACTAGAAAAAAAAGGGTGTGTCCTTACCATAGATTGGTTGACACGTGGTACCCAATAGGAGGTAAATTCCTAGTGAAGACAAGGCCGTTGTAGTTTTAACACCTGTTAGCAGGTCACCCCCTGGAGCTGGGTACTCGCATGAAATTACATCTTTGCTAGGGTGTTTTCTTTTTTTCCCTATGGAGTGGCTTCTTATGGTTTAACTTAAACCTGTTTCCCAGCTGACTCTGGCTATGATTTCACTGCAAAGTAAGTGTTTTACATTGAGATAACTAACTTGATGTAAATTTCTAGAGAATCGTAGAATCATAGGACTGGAAGGGATCTTGAGTGGTCATCGAGTCCAGTCCCCTGCACACATGGCAGATCTAAGTATTATCTAGACCATCCCTGACAGGCGTTTGTTTAACCTGCTCTTGAAAGTCTCCAGTGATGGTGATTCCACAACCTCCCTAGGCAACACATCAAGCATCCAGGTGGCTCTAAGGCCATTTGCCTCTAAAATTCCCCTGGGTCACTACCTACCATGAACACCATGTTCTCCACTTCGGGGTGTCCTCTGTTCTGTTTTCCTCCTGTGGCGTCCTCTATCTGGGCCTCAGGGTGTGTCCTGGCTTGGCTGGTCTCTGGATCCTGGAGCACAGGATCCTCAGGAGCTAGCAGCATGCCTCCTTCTCCAGCAATCAGCACAGACTGAACAACTCTGCAGGCTTTTATACCTGTTTTCCATTAGAGCATGCCCAGCAGAACTTCCAGAGCGTGGCTTCCTTTGATAGAAAGGAAGGGTTAACCCCTGTGGTACCAGTGCGGGGCCACTCTGCCCCGTCACAGACCCCCAGATCCCTTTCCTCAGTACTCCTTCCTAGGCAGTCATTTCCCATTTTGTAGGTGTGCAACTGATTTTCTCTTTCCTAAATGGAGTACTTGGTTCTTATTGAATTTTATCCTATTTTCTTCAGACCACTTCTCCAGTTTGTCCAGACTATTTTGAATTTTAATCCTATCCTCCAAAGCACTTGAAACCCCTCCTAGCTTGGTATCATCTGGAAACCTTATACATGTACTCTCCAGGCCATTATCTAAATCATTGATGAAGATTTTGAACAGAACTGGCTCCAGAACGGATCCCTGCGGGACCCCACTCATTATGCCCTTTCGGCATGACTGTGAACCACTGAGAAGGCAGTATTGTTTTTTACCCAGATGTAGCTAGTGCTCAACCCAGGTGGTTATTGTTCAGTGAGACTTTAGTGCCTAACTGATTTAGGTACTTAAAAAAAATCCTTGAAGGATCATTAAACTCTTTACAAAATTTTACCTGATCTTTTAAAAGAGGCACCATCCTGCTGAGATATTTGCCTATAAGGAGGATAAGAACGGCCATAATGGGTCAGACCACTGGTCCATCTAGCCCAGTCTCCTCTTTTCCCACAGTGCCCAATACCAGCTGCTCCAGAGGGAATGAACAGAACAGGTAAGTGTCAAGTAATCCAACCCCTGTCACCCATTCCCAGCTTCTGACAAACAGAAACAGAGGGTGAAAACCACTGCACGGCAGTTTGAAGATGCTGTGTTCTACAGAAACAATATGAGTGAGAGCTCCAGAGAATAAAGGATTGCAGTAACCCTGTCAGGAGGAAACAGAGGCATTTCCCAGAAACTCTAAATTGTCTTTACTAAGCAACAATCTCAGCAGTCATAAAATTGAGGTTTCATAATCAATGGAAGATCAGAGCCATTGATGGGTCTGATGACGATAGAGCACCTGAACTTTTAATGCTTGGAGGCTGGACTCAGAAATGTGCTATCAAATGAAGTCATCTGTGTAGCACTATCACTCAGCAACCACTTAGGACCAGCAATCAGCATTTGTTGGTACTGGGTTTCATAAACGATGACATCCCTTGCTTGGCCGCTTGGGGTAAGTGACTGGTCAACAAGAAACCTGCCCCATGATAACATTGGAAGGGCTTTGTTTATCGGGTACCATCTGCCTACCAGCTGTGCTTAGCCCATTTTCTGACTGGTGCATGATGGACATTAAACAAATACACAACAGTTGAAGCTACAGCATGTGTGTGACCTACACACCTCCTGGGTGTGGTGCTTGGCCCCATCTAGTGGCACCAAGAACACAGAGATTAATGAGTCTGCTCTACAAGCTTTAATTAAGGCGAGGCATGTGGCTTTTAGCTCATGCAGTCATCCAGACTCAGGCATTTAGCTCCAGAGGTCCCATGTTCGATCCCACCCACTGCCAAGCGTGGTCGGCTGGTGTTACACTTGCACCTCCTTATGGTGCAATCCAATTGACTCGTACCTACCTACTAAAAGAAAAGGGGTCTCCAAACAGATAGTCCATGGTTCCATGGAGGGAAAATTATGAGCCAGATAGATTTCTTTTTGAATAATAAAACATAAATCTCTTGCTCTATGTTCCCTTCAACGTGAAAATTCTCCAAGGTTAGAAACGTGACTTCAGTTTTGTGGTAGCTACTAAAGTACTTGGAAGGATCTGCTGTTTACTGACGATCATCATACGTCCTTAGGCAAAAATGTAGCCCCAACCCTGCCATCTGCTTTGCATGGATCTATGTGCATGGAGCAGCTTGCAAAAGCAGGGTCTACATTTGGCTGTAGCCATTGTCCTGTTATTGTTGTGGTATAGGAACTTGTAAATGTTTCTCTTCGTCTCCTTTGGAAACGAAATGTCACGTGGGCTGGATTCGATCCATTGATGAGGCAGGTGACTTCCATTATTATCAATTATTTATCCCAAGTCCAAAGGGTGGCTTCAATAAAATTTTTCCCTCGGGAAACTGAAAGTCATAATGCAAGCGGCCTAGTTCTCCAATTGTTACATGCCACACTAATGATCAGGAAAATAAAAAGGCTGCAATATGTCTTATGCTACATTGAAAAGCAAATAACTAGTCAGGGGTATTTTTGTCCTGTTATCTGTCCATCTCGGCTGCTTCCACACTCTGAAACTGAGTGTTCAGTCTCTGGGATTTTCCAAAGGCAGCTGTCAAATTAGGTTATTGTAACCAGCTACTGCTGCGCCTACCTGTTTCAAAATATAGAAATCTTCCTGCATTGCTCTAGGAGCCTGCCACTCAACAAAAGGCCAACTGGGTGACTGCTGGCTCACACCGAGCTGGGAAACATGCAAGCTCTCAGAAATGCACACACTGCTTGGCTGAGTATGACCAGTTCATCACATCAGTCACAGTGTTCCTGCCCAGAGGAATTGCTAGAGCAGTGGTTTTCAGACTTTGTATTGATGACCCCTTTCACACAGCAAGCCTCGGAGTGTGACCCCCACATATAAATTAAAAATGGAGCATGTGTTAATTTAACTTACTGGGGGCTCGGGGCTGTCATCCCCATCGAGCTGACAGCTCACGACTTCCATGTAACCACCTTGCAACCCTTGAGGGGGTCATGACCCCCAGTTTGAGAACACCTGTGCTAGAGAAACACTGCTGAAAAGGAATATGCATCAGCTAAGGGTCCTTCATCACAAATAGATACATTTCAAATAAAAATCCATGACCACCTTAAGACCCATGCAGTGCTGGCAACATCCAGATCCATTCAACACCACACTCCCATTGTGGTAAGTAACTTTTGATCTGCCTATGAGCCCAGGAGAGGGAGCAGATCAGAGTTCTTGGTGTTAGGGGAAGGTACTTTCTCCCCTTGTTGCAGGGACACAGACCACAGGGATGACAATATTCAGGGATAGCACCTGCAGAGACCTCTGCTCAATATTCCCTCATATTTGGAGTTGGGAAGGAATTTTCTCCAGGGTCGTATTAGCAGAGATCCTCTGTGTGCGTGTGTGTGTGTGTGTGTTTCCCTTCCTCCTGCAGCATAGGCAATGGGTCACTTGCAGGTTTAAACTAGTGTTAACGTTGGATTCTCTGTAACTGGAAGTCATTAAACTGTGATTTGAGGACTTCAGTAACTCAGCCAGAGGCCTTATGGGTCTACTACAGGAGCAGGTGGGTGAGGTTCTGTGGCCTGCGACATACAGGAGGTCAGACCAGATGGTCGTCATGATCCCTTCTGATTTTAAAGTCTCTGAGTCTACATCAGTGGTTCTCAACCTATTTACCATTGTGGGACGCATATGCAGCTCTCTGTGTGTTATGTGAGCCATAGCCACACAATATATAGACTACCTGAAGGGCCCTTAGGATGGCACATGGGCTGCAGCTGTGTGCTGACTGGGCTGCAAGTACCCAGTGGGCCATGGTTTGAGAACCACTGGTCTAAATCAACTGTACACCCTGGGCAACTGTACACACTGGTCACATATGCCCTGGAGGGTTTTTTTTAAAATGATGGTGCCAGCCCACATCATGACTTCAGCTGGGGCAAGAGATCAAGAAGGTTATTGGAAGATAGACTAAGAATCCAGATATACCAGAAATATTGCATATCTCAGCATCAGGGACTGGGACAAGATCAGGAAGAAAATTAGGCTTTGAGATGATGGAAATTTGCCAGCCCATTTCCACTGGTCAGGCCCTACCACCCACCAATGCATTGCAGCCTTGAGTGAACAGCAGAACCAGCCAGGGGTAGAGGATCAGTGTTGAGGATGCGGTGCTATTGCTCATTCAGAAAAATGCAGCGGAAGCTATTTTCAGTCGAGTTTGCATCATTTACAAATCCATTCTCTGTTTATGTGGTAGATAGCAGGGGAAGGAGGCAGGGGGCTGCTAGAGGGAATGGGCCTCTGTTCAAGAGCAGAGAACAACAAATGAGGGTAAGGTGACCAGATGTCCCCATTTTATAGGGATAGTCCCGATTTTGGGTTTTTTCTTATATAGGCTCCTATTAACTGCCACCCCCGTCCTGATTTGCTGTCTGGTCACTCTAAAGGTACGTCTGATCACTACCCCCCAATCCAGTGGGTAGAGTAATCTATTGGGGATCAATGTATTGCATCTAGTGTAGACATGATAAATCGATCCGCCAGCACGCTGCCCTTCAACTCCACTGTTGCGAGAAGTGGAGTTGAGGAGGGACTGTCAGTGGTCAACTTGCCGCAGTGAGGATACCCTGGTAAATCGACCTAAGATACGTCAACTTCAGCTATGCCCCTGCCATGTATACTTGGCCCAAGTGAGGGAAGAGACTAAAGAGAAACAAGGCACTCTTATTGGCTATAGGTAAATCAGCCAACTTGTAGATGCCCCCTTTTTGTTAAGCCAATGAATAAAAGCCTTGTTGACCAGAGACAAAACATAACAAAGCCGTGTGTCCTCCTGAACAGATGGCTGGGCTGGGGATTTGGGGCAGCTGGGTTCTAGACTCAGCTCTGCCACTGACCTCTTGAGTGACCGTGGCAAATCTATGTGCCTCAGTTGCTCCATCTGTAAAATGGGAATGATGAAATTCCTTGGTCATCTTGTGGTTTTGAGTCAATAGTATCACCCTGTGCATACACTCTGTCTGGTCACCCTACTCAAGTGTGAAAAATTCGGATGGGGGTGGGGGTAATAGGAACCTATATAAGAAAAAGACCCAAAAATCAGGACTGTCCTATAAAATTGGGACATCTGGTCACCCTATGCATGAGGCTGTGTAATAAAATCCTCTACACAAGGAGAGGGGCTGAAGATCACACAATCTGTGCATTTTGTTCTGTGAGGTATATATAGCTATTAGTATTAACCAAGCATTGGTTGGAAAAGGTCAGGTCGAAAACCCCTTAAAGTCAATGGGAATCTTTCCATAGATTAGTATGGACATTGGATCAGGCATTTGGGGCCATATTTTCAAAAGATCTCTGCATCTGCAATCAGGATCAGATTGTACAAAAGTTCCCCAGATTGGAGGCCAAGCCCTTCTGCAAATAAGATCCCACTTGTGAGCGCTGAACATTTTGGCCTGATCCAAAGCCATTAAAGCTAATGGGAGATTTGCCTCTGAGAACAGGGCCAAGCCTCTGAACCCAGCTACTCTGAAAATCTGACCCTAAATTAACAGACACTTCTCATGAGATTTTTAAGGCATATTGATTTATGCTATTGATTTTTAGACACTCTACAATCTATCATATATTAAAAAGAAGGTGCTAAAACTGGTGTTAAATATATATGTATATTACTAAATGTTATTCCATGAATCAAAGGAGACCCAGGTGACAAAAATGTGAACAGTTTGTTTTTCAAAAATCCTTATGATAAGGGAAGAAATGTAAAAAATGGTGAGTATTAGTGGGGAATTTTAGGGAAAGATTTGGATGTTATTTCACTAATAGTGTGTTTGGGGCAATATTTGAATTCTAAGAGAGAAGTGGGCCATAATTACAAACACTTTTAGATACCAATATTTTCTTTATTTCACACTGTACAGTAAAGCCAGAGTTTTCAAAATTGAAGTCAAATTTTCTAAGGCGGTCAGCTCCCATCAAAATAGGTGGTCAGATTCTCAAAAGACCTCAGTTCAATCCCATACGGTCCCAGTGGGTGCTGCGTGTTTTTGAATGCCTTTCTGTTGCAACAGTGGGTGCTGAAAAATCAGATCTCCTTTGAAAATTGGCCCCCACCTCCTTCGTCAGCGCAGCTCTTAAAAATGAACCGTGACACAAAACAATAAAAGCCAGCAACTGGGAAATTCGTGAGCCAGAATCCTGGACTGTAAAAATGACTCCACCCAATCTACAGGCACCTAGAAGGATGAGGAGGAGACAGGATCACTTGTGGTAGAAATGACCATGGATAATTACACCGTCTGAGGGTCTGACTCGGCAAACGGATACTGTATGGCCCGCCCTCCCCTGAAAGGAGAGGAAATGGGGTACAGTATAGAAATAACAGATTATAAATAAAATTAGAGCTCCCCCACAGCACTCTGCAGACAGCTGCCCTGAAAACAAGAGCATGTTGTATTTCCATATTCTCGCTGGAGTAAGCCAGGCAAGCAGGATCGGACCCAGATCCAAAGCTGCCAGGAGTCTCCCAAAGTAGAGGGCGGCTCCCTCGTGTGGGGCTTAGTTTGAATAAGGACCGTTTTGATAATAAGTAGCGATTCGATAGCGGGGGGGGGCTCCCCCCGCTTCCCCCCAGCCCACGCGTGCCTGGGCTCGTTCGGGGCTGGGCGTGGGGTGCTATCGGCTTTAAGGCGCTTTTCCGCATCTGCCTCTTTATTTTGCTGCGGGTTCACTCCGTCAGCCCCTCGTCCCCGTTTGAGCTTTAAAACCCTCACACGCTTGCGGGGAAGGAAATCGCCGCTTTCGAAGAGCGAATGATCGAAAGAAACGAACGAATCTGCCCGCTGGTGTAACTAAAATACGTTCCCCCCCATCCTGTCTTCTTGGCGCATCCCTCCCTCCCTGGACACACCAACAAAGCAGAGATGGATTTCATTGTGTCTCCTTACATTCACTCATTCATTTATATTTATACCTCTATTTGGACACACCCATCTGTGTGTAAATAAGAGAACACAAGGATGACAAAATAATGTGACAGTTGAGTAGATCATTTGCATTCATAATTTGAATGATCTCCACACACACCCCACTATCTATATACACGCTCCAGCAGCAAGCTCCATAAACATCCCACTATCTATATACACACTCCATTGATCTATCTTCATAAACACCCTACTATCCAGCCATCCATTCCAATAAATAAATCATAGTGGTTCACCGTTTCCTAAAGAAAACTTCCCATTAAAAGAAACAGGGAATTTGGAGTAATGCTGGATCTAGCCTTAAATTTGGACGCCCTGACCCAGCAAGTCAACAGTTGTGTTCAGGAAGCTCTTTTCTTGTTCCTGATTAGAGAATTGCCTGGTTCCCTACTAGAGAACTCGTTGGAGCCTGACGCTCTGGATTTCACCTTGTAGCTTTCACCAGCTGTTAAGCCCTTACTGTAGGGTTAGTGCATTTTGCTGCCATAACTAAGCCTTGGTGAAGTTCGTCTCATGTCTTCGTGCAATTTTAATATTAGAAGAGAAATTTTCATGCGGTTGTAAAAAAAAAGGGAAGTATGAATATTTGCAATGCAGAGTATAGCCAGGATCCGTTATTAATTAACCAGGTGCGGTCACCATTAATTAAAACAGCCAAACGACGTTTGACTTTGCAGTACGAGAGCTTCTGTGCTTTCCCCATATTTGCAGCGTCTTGAAAATCAGTAAGTGAATGTGTCAGGTTGCACAATGACAAAGCGAATCGGCTGACAGGATCCTTTATCCAAAATGAGAAATATCATATCCTGAGTGCAGAAAAACCTACAGCTGGTTGTAGGTCAGAAAACATAATGACCCGGTTAACGCCCATCATGAGAATAATTATGCCGCCATAGGCTGGTAAAAAAAAATGAAGTTAATAATGTCAGCTCCTCCTCACATATTATAGAGGAAAAAATTATGTTGCAAACAAAATACCTGTAAATCCAGACAAACACAAAACCGGTCAATGTAGTCAGCAATGTGACCAAGAATAGATGCTTTTAAAATACGTATTTTCCTTCTATTTTTCTCTCGTTTCCAGCTGTAAAGCTTTCTGAATATTTTCAGACCTGGGAATCTAAACTTTCGATGTCTGGAGAGTTAGTACAGGGAAGGAAATATTTTCCAGTGACCGTGAATCGATCCAAACTTCATTCAAAGTCTTGAAATGCGCTTTGGATCAGGCCAAGACAGAATGCACGAACCGGCAGAACTGCATAGAGACCAAAATGAAAGAACGAATTTTAAGGAGAAATCTAATATTCATGGAGAGAGAATCCAGAAAAGACACGTTTTAAGACACGAAGACGTAGAGATCCTATTATTAATCGAATTTCGCTGAGATTCCTTTCATTGGGATACAGTTCAGATCCTTTTTGTGGACGGTGGTCAGGAAAAGTTAGCAATGTTACAAACAGGAGATAGAAATCTGAGTCTTACCACCAAATGAATTTCTGGGGAATGAATTTGATAAGATTTGCTTTAACCATTGCAAGGGTTTCTGATTTTTAAAAAATCATATTTAATCGCATCTGTTTTTTTTAGTTTGTATGAAAAGGCGCTGCTCTGTCAAGGACACTGAAATGAAACCACAGTGTTGCTGGTTTCCCTCACCCAAAGAAACTGATGCAATAAAAAATATTACCTCGCCCACCTTGTCTCTCTTCCGAAATGAGACGGACTAGGGAGTCCATTCGGCAACCGGTTTGCCTGGGAATTTTGCCCATAATCTTGCCCCAGAATCTCAATTACAGAGGGCCCAGGTCCTTCGCGGGGTGTAAATGGTCAGGGATCTGCTCTCTGCCCAAGGATTTAAACCAGAAGCACGATCCACCGAGGAGCAAGGACTCCGACGGCAGAAATCAGCACAATAGAGGAAGGGAACATCGGGCAGCCAAATCTAAAATAAAGCCTATTTATTTTCAGTTGCAATTATGTCACAACTCACCTGGCTTGTTCCGAATCAGCCTCGAGACCCTTTCGATTTCGCTGCCGTCTAAAAACGAATCGCTCTTTCAATTCTATTGCCACCCCTGGCTTTCTGCAGAAGTCTGCACGATTTCGAGCAGGGAATTCTGGCTCAATCCTGACCGGTCCAGTTACCATCGAAGTCAACGGGAAAAGCCAGTCAAGTTCAAACGGGAGCAGAATTGCTAGGTATGGCTTCAGCCCCGTGTCCCCTAGACCAGGAGCGGCGCTAGCAGCATTGATCTTGGGGGAAAAAATAAATAAAAAACGTGCTAAAGGTAACTCGGACTTAACGTGAGCCTTAGGGACAAATTGTGTAAAGCCCGTATAATCAGTGTCAGAATATAAAGGACCCGATCCTGCTATTCTCCTACACACAGATCCAATGAATTACTAGACCAATTTAATGCTCTCTAAACCCGTATTTCTTGCCTATATGTACCCAGTTCATTGAATTAATAAATTCCTTCTTGGTATTACTTGATTCAACATCAAGCAGCTCGAGAAGTAATACTTTTAATTGACTAATGACAATGCAGTCCAGGAAGAAGCAACGTTATCCCTAGAACTGAAAAGCACGTGTCCAATATACCTTCAGAATTAATCCATCAGAATGTATAACAATTGTAGCCAAAAATTTAAACTTTCTTTGTTAAAAGCTAGTGCCTAACTCCTCTTGACATCAATGGAAGTTAGGAGCCTAATTACCATTTTGTGGCTGGGCTCAGGTGCCTATCTGCATATTTGGGCCCCTAAGTACCTTTAAAAATTGCTCCCTACATCTATCTGGACCTCTAAATAAGTGGTCTGATGTTCAAAGATGCAAAGCACTAGCATTGAACTCCATGGCAAAGTTGTGGGTGTGCATCACTTCTGAAAATTAAGACAAGTATTTAGGCGCATAGATTAGGATTTGTCTGCCTGTCTTTAGGCATATACATCTGACAATTTTTCCCTGTCTTTATTTGTAAAGTTCCTTGCTTTGGGCATGTCAGAAAAAAAAAAGCCAGATTACAACAAACAATAGATTTGTAAAATATAGTAAAATCAGACATCAGGGCAACACCAACCAGGGGAAAGGCTGAATCTGAGAATAACTAAAATTGTGAAGATTTCTGGGGAAAGATATGATTTTAAATAATTCTTTTTCATTATGTTTATCAGGAGTAGAGTGGCACCTAGAATCTCCAATCTAGATCTGGCTCCAACCCAAAGTATGAGAGGAGGTACAAAAGGTGACGAGGTCACATGACAGTGCAGAGCTAAGAACAGAACCAAGCACCCCAAAGCCCAATCCAAGGAATCATCCTGCCATTCCGAAGGCTGCGATTCATAGATGTTAAGGCCAGAAGGAACCACTATGATCATCTAGTCTGACATCCTTTTATGGGTGATCTGAGATGAATGGCCATGGGAAGAGACCTCAAGCCACAGCAAAAGCTTCCCCACATGAAGCCCTAAGGATCCCTGATATCCCCTCTCCATGGATGTCGGCGAGTTATGCGTAAGAGAGTACAAGGTCCCATCAGGAAGAAGCTCAAGAAGATTTGTTTGCAGTACAGACATTTTGTCTTCGTAACAAGTCTCTGGCCAACCTTCACCATGGAAAGTCTGATTGGATTTACACAGGTTGCCTAGTGGGGATGATCTTCTCCTTCGCAATTTAGGCTTGGACAATTGTAGTCAATATGAATTTTGGCCGTGTGTTGGACTTCTTGTGTTATGACCTCCACACCGATTAAAAAACAACACACAAAACACTCCACAGTCCCTAGACTGAATTGCCCCGGGCACATTTGGTTTGTGATCCTACTTCTGCTATAGACCTGGGGTATTTCCGGATCAGAAGCCCACTTGCAAGCCTTACCAACCCCACTAGTGCTATCCAGCCTTCAGCAACGTTACCCTTTTCCTTCCAACCTCGCGTCCTCCATCTGAGCCAGCCCTAGAGCACCCTGGGATTGCAGTCCTGACACGTGAATGCTCTGCCGGTTCTCCTCAGTCTTAACTCCAGTGCCCTTGGTATGCCAGGCCTAAGGAGACTGTTAATCACGCCAGTGGTTTTGGTGGTTTAATCTCAAATTCTTTATCAACTCTAGATCACTTTAGCCACCCACGAAGGGCAGTGAGATAGAATTCAGCAGCTGCCTAAAGTGTCCACAGCAACACTACAGACTAGGGCAGGAAGTGAAGAAGAATCCCATATCACTCTGACCCTACAGGGGAAAGCAGAAGGGCAGAATCCAGTTAGCCAGACTAGCACTGAACTATGTCCAGGTCATTGAGGCTCGCGCCAGAAGTGACATGAGGTCTTTAATAACTATTAGCTGTCAAGACCTGGATTTCCCACGCCCTCTACCAATGACACAAAACGGCCCTGCCTCCATCTTGGACCCTGAGTTCAATAGTAAAAAGGAAGGAGCTTCTTTATCATCAGTAGGATTGCCTTCGGTCCTTCCCCTCCCAGCTCTTCGACTGTCAATATTGTATTTTACATAGTACCTGGTAAGCACCTCTCTAAGAACCTCAATGGACTCTCAAAACAAGACTCTCACTAGACTGCCTAACAAGAGAGAGTAAGACGCAGGGGTTCCCTGTCTCAGGGTTGCCTCTTTTTAAGGCAGTTTCTGAAAGTTGTGGTAAATCAAAATCCCCTGTCCAGCAGTCTGGGAGCTCCCCTCCACTTTCTTTGGGAGGTCAGATCTGATCCTGCTGCTTCCAGTGAAATCCATGGCAAAGCTCTCGTCGACTTTAATGAAGCCAGGATCCTGGCCCTATTTAAATCAATGGGATTCTTGCCCTTCATCCCGAATTTCTTGCTCGCAAGCCTCTTACTGTCCGGGGAGGACGGAAAGTTGCAACGTTCTTGATAAACAACGAACCGAGAAACGGTGAATTCTGCAATTCACCAGCACGATGTGAGAACGCGGTTAAAACGGTCCCCCTCTTTGCAAATATTTGTATCCGTTTATTACTCTGCTGTGAGCCAACACTAGCTAAACAAATGCAAAACTGGGACACGTGTTACTTTCATTGAATCAAAGTCCCCTTGAAATCCAGGCGAGCAGCATGTCCTTATTTAGCGTCCACGTTGCCCCTTCTATATTACGAGGCAATTTGCAATGTAGCTTCCATGAATCCTTCACCAAATAAACTTACGGTATCATAAGCTATACTGGTCACATTAATCCTCTGGGCGCTAATATGTGTTCTCGCTCTCTCCACAAACCGCACGATTTCTTAATTTAGCAGCCTCGGGAGCTCAATGTGATGAAGAATGAGTAATTAATGTCAGAGGATATTTCAGGACTGTGTGAGGAGTTCATAAGCCTTCCTAAGATCATTGGAGCCCTTGCGGGGCGGGCTGTCACATTTAGCTCGCAAGTGTTTTGACTTTTTAATTAAAAGCAATATTTTCAAGCCATGTTTTCCAAACAACAATTAAATGCAACTTCCTCTTTCTTCAAGGCTGTTGGGTCTATAAAGGCACAAGAATAATTGCCTGGTCTATTTCCTCCTCTAAAAGGAGCTTCTAGTCAGCAATTTGAAATGGTTAAGAGATGGGTAGCTGTGATCGATAACTAACGAGGAAATAAAGGCTTGAGAAATATGGATGCTGCTGAAACCCTCCAGAACCTTTCCCCTACACAAAGTCAAAGGGGAAAAAGCGCGAGTCTCCTATAGTTTTAATACAATGCAAGATAAGTAGGTTGTCGGGTTGCTTAGTTCCTGAGGGATGGATGACCAGACAATTTTAATTATACTCCTGTGGAGGGGGAGGAATATTTATTGCATCCTTTAAAGCGGAGGGAGACCAGCTTTTAGAACCATCATAAACCCAAGAAAAAGTTGGCCTTAAAAGTAAACGATTAAATAAATATGGGGTCTCTTCAGAAAATGAGAGAGAGAGAGAAAACTGCTCTGTCCAGAAGAGCCCATAGCTTGAGATTTTAAAGCTCGATAAATCTACCTCCCCGCACAAGAACTATGGGGGCAGCGTTACAGGAAGTGATAGCAAAAGGAACAGCTGCGTTACTATTTTGGAACAGGAAACACATCAGCGTGTCGCTTTGACCAACCACAGCACAGCGAAATCTGGCTTCGGTTTAGAAGCGCGTCAGGGCCCGATCCCGAAGTCCCCATTGCAGATAAACGCGATAAACATCGTATCATAAGAGAAAATGATCGTCTCTGATGAAGCAAAACTCCCCTCTTCCTTCTCAGTTGGAGTTTGGTTGCAAAACGGAGCCCTGTGTCCTGGACAAAAGCTGTTTACTGCGAAGCTTTTGGAAGCACGAATTTGTAAAGTAGATGCGGGGGAGTAGGGGCAGTTTTGTTGATGTCCCACTGCGGCTTGTCAGCGTCCCCTCCACTCCGGTTTGGTCACGCTGGTCTAAGAATGTGTGTGTGGGGGTCTCCACAGGGAGGAATTCGCTGGTTTCTGACTCCAGGCCAACCAAAACAGGGGGCTATAGATGCCATGTCATGAACCCCCTCGAGGACAGAGGATTTTGCAATCCAGGCCACACATCTCTCCCTTCACAAATATTGTCCTTCCCCGCCACCATGTTTCTGGCCTTTCCTGTCTACGCTCTGTGAGGCCTGGAGGCCCTCGCCGGCCCCCCAAGAGCTGGCTTTCCACGTGCGGAACTTTCCGCCTTCCCCAGCTTGCTCCGCTGGGGCTCTGTGAATCCCCAAGTCCTTCCCGATATCTTGCTCCGCTCCAGGGTTAACCCTTCAGGCTTTAAGCTGGACTCCCGGGTCACTCGCTGGATTTCGGACATAAGTCGCCCCCTTATTCTCCAAGCAAGAAAGGGGATACTGCTGGGAAAAGCGGGGGAGGCGACCCCTTTTTATGCCGTAGACTCAATTAATTGCCACCCCTTCCCCAGCAAACTCAGCATGGGTGTGCTCCGTTCAAGCCTGTTAATCACTCTACCTTTGGCCTTCTAAACATTCCTTCCCCGGATCGCCGTACACCTGAGATGTTTGTACATCCCAATTCCCCTCTCCCCCTTTAAAAGGACCCGTAAATACCCTAAACTCTCCTTTGAGCCGACAGTTTGCTTTTCGTTTTTGTTTTCCAAGGGAAAGTGCTTGTAAAACATCATGCTTCGGTTTGGATCTGGAAGTGCAAGGGAGTTCAAGGGGGATAGTGTTCGTTCATGGATACGTAAGACTAGTTTGACTCCTAGACTACCGACCCCCGGGGCAGTGTCAACAAATCCAAAAAATGTCCCAGCGTGCCATCTTCTAATTTGATACAAGAATCGATATTAAATCCCAACCTATACATTCTTTCTATGTAGTTTTGGGCTGGTTTCCCCACTGTCTAAGCGAATCCGCAAAGTGTTATGCTTTTCATATGCCTTAACTGAACAGAATGCATTTCCCCGTATTTATTTATTGCAAAAAAGTCGTAGATAGATGTCAAAAGTTGCAACTTTCATCATTCTCCCTATTTGGGGGTGGGATAAAGGCCGAGATTTGAGTAGCTAAGGAGTATGGGTAGATTCCCTTATTTCTCTTCATAGAAAATAGGGATTCCCCCCTTAATAGAAATAAATAAATAAATGTCATTAAGGCACTGGATGAATACAGTCCCGTACATTCAAACTCACTAAGGTGACTACAAAATCCACACGGAGTATTTGTACAATCAATCAGTCCATTCCCATCAAGTAGGGTGAATTAAAATCCACATGGGTTATGTTGTGGTTTTAGACTGCAGTCTGGAAGTGTCAAACTGCAGAAACAAATCCCATCGACGTCCACTGAGATTTGCGCTCAAAGAGGTGCTTTTGAAAAAAAACCATCCTTAATATTTAGATTTTTATTAGATATCCGCCCCCCTGCCCCGGGCTGTGCTGTGGAGGGGAAGAGATACAAGCTAGTCAAGTCACAGTATGGAGGTGAAGGGCTTTCTGGAGCCTTAGCACAGAATGTCCGGGGTCATCAGCCGGTTATCAGTATTTAGACAGCTTTCCTTTTAGATAAATTTCCTTCGAAATGTACCAGGCAATACACATTTTCTTATTTTATTTTTTTTAAAAAAATACCTCGCAACAGACGTGAACGAAAAATGTCTCTAGGCGCCACTGGAATGTACCGGATTCCCAATATAAAACTGGGGAAACTGAGGCACAAGGAGGGTAAGCGACCAGCCCGAAATCACCCAGAAAAAAGTAGCGGATTTACGAACGGAACCCAGGTTTCCCGATTCTCAACCCTTCCCCCGCCCCGAAATACTAGACAACAGAGTGCCCCAAATGAACGTAGTCCTTTAAAATACTCCAATCCCAGTGTTTTAAAGCAATTACAAAGCATCCAATATGCCCGTGCGAAGCTGATTGTGCGTTACAGGAGGCTGTAATATATGATGGCGGATAAAGTTACTAGCTGACTGGAATTTGCAGAAAAGGATCGTGCATCGTGAAACCTTTGAATTTCAGTTTAACATGCGCTATGAAGCGACCCTCCCCGTTCTTCCACCTGCAACCAATTTAATTTTTTACCCTTGAAACAGATCTTCAGCTGAAATGAATGAGAGGGGATGTAAAGGGAGTCACTCCGAATTTACACTAGGAATAATTGAGAGCAGAATTTGGCTCGCGGATGAAAGAACGCAAGCCAGCTGAGATGCTCGATTGTTTTTCTGGGCACTGTATTTTAATATGTGTTTAATTCATCACGGGCTGGATCCAAAAATGAGTGTGTTTCCCTCTGAAATAAGCCAAATGAAAGAGCTTGTTTTCGGATTGTCAAAGGCTGGGAAGCGGCTCTTATCCAGTCAACCCATCAGCAGTACTTCGGCAAACACCTGGTTATTCATCGCTATTTCAAGTTGGAATTTAGTGTATGTGTATTCCCCCACCCCGTTTAGACATTAAGCACGAACCCTCGAGTTGACAGGGGCTGATCAAAAGCCCCTTTCATCCAGTGGAAAGACACCCATCGACGTCAGTGGGTTTGGGTCACGTTCATGGGGGGCTGATTTAAACTCGCCGGTCATGCACCTTCAGCTCAACCTGTTGTAGGTCGCGCCCCTGCAAGGGCTGAAGGATCGGTTCTGAGTCTATTTCCGGCGTTTCACGGATCTCGCTTGATTAAGAGCTTTGCGGGGCGGCGAGGTGAAAACACACCCCGTTTTTGAGCTTTCGTGAAACACGAGTCTCTTTCAGACCCATCCTCACCCAAAGCGCCGAATATAAACGTTTGTCTGTCCGTTTGGATGCTAAATCGTGAACCTCCCGATTGGAAAACACCCGGAAAGTGGATTCTCTGCCTAAACCCAAATTCAGGATCACTATGTCTTTCCTACGAGTGAATATTTTGGCAGTTGAATAAGAATTCCCCCCTCCCTTTACAGGTTAATTTCATTGACTGTAGCAACGCCAGCACTGATTTTCATTTTGCTTCCATTAAAGATCAATAATCTGTATTAACTAGTGGCAGGGGGGAAAAATCCGATTCTTATCTGAGCAGAGTCTGTATCAAAACCCCATTCGATTTTATATTATAAGTGCCTCAGAAAGGTCTCCCATCCCCAACGGTGCACGAATTATAAATAAATACCTTTATTCTAATCCTACAGGTTTTGTTCCTTTCTCTGCTTTGAAGGTGTACATCCAGTGCATTAATTAATTCTAGTCTCTTCATGAGTCGTTGTAGTCAATGGAAAGACTCACAATGTTTTCAGTAGACTTTGGATCAGGCCTGCGTAGGCTTGGGAAGATTTGTACTGATCTCCTCTGTGGCACAGAGAGGAAAATATCATTGGATTTATTCCAATCACTGCACCGTCGCAGGGTGCTACAGTGTAGATGGCTTTTAGCACAGCCAGACACAAACGTTTGGCTTCTCGCCTTTCTCATTCAGCCCACAGTTCAGCATGAAAAGAGGAAAATTCCTGCCATTTCCAGACCTGATATGAAACACGCGCCACAAGAAATACAGAATCTTGGCTCATTTTTGACCCAGTACAATGATCAAAATTGTATCGACGGTAAAAGCCAAAGTTAGTAGGAGCTGCAAATGTTTAAGGCTAGAATTAAATTAAGCTGCCCAATTAGCTTTCAAGGAAAGTTGCATTCGATCATAATATAGTATGAAAAAACACTGAGCAGAAGGAAAAACGCAGATGAAAGTAATATGTGAAAACTAATCACAGAAAAGGCGCCAATCAGTTTTGGATCCAAATTTTTTTAATCTCTCCTTTCAAGCCACTTTGGTCTTCATTTGATTTTGATGATAAAATAGCAGAATCAATAGATCAAAGCCATTTCGGGAAAGGATGGACAGTTTGACTACTTAATTATTGACAGCATAGGACATGTTGGGACATAAACTCTCAAAAGGCAGGTGAAAAGAAGACACTCTTTTTACAGTGAGTTTCAGTTGGAATTAAATTAAATCTATCTCCTATTTGGGAAGGGACGGCATAAGGTAAGAGGACCCGATCCTACTCCTGTTAAGGGTTGACACCGGAGTTCAATGAAAGCAAGATGAGTCCATTCCTTTGAATTTGAGCGACTGGTAGACTCCTACTGTCAAGTAATACTCACGGGAGCTGAGAATGCAAAGCTGTGCACAGATGTAACATTTTTTTTACAACGGGCACACAGGAGAAAAAGAAGAGGCGAAGAAAATTGTACTAAATTATTTGCCTTTGCTAAACAATCTTGCGCACTATTCCTCAAGTGTGTGTTTGAGCCTCTGTCGGGGCAGACTCCTTTAAGGGCGGCGGTGTAGTGAAACTGACAAGACACGCCATTAATTTCAATGACATCCTCTTGTAAGTAACAGAATAAAGAAACAGCCGTCTGCGGCGAAACGAGGTCCCCTCATCAGGTGACCCACTGTCTGCGTCTGGTCTTTGAAGCATATGCAATGTCAAGGCGGTTTAATCTTTAGGTTGGAAATTGCGTTTCTAAAAACGCTGCGCCTCTGTAATTTAATAATTGGAGGGCCAGATCCTGCGCTTCTTACACGGGCAAAAACTCCCGCTGGCGTTAAAAGAGTATAAACCAGCAAAGAGTGTGGGAAATAGCCCATTACAAGGCCTATATCTGGTCTCATTTTAAATCCACGGGAAAGGTCCCACTGAGTCCAGATCGAGCCCAGAAGAGGCGCAGGTTACAGAACCGGGCAGCTTGTGTTTGGGCCACGTTAAGAATATGTTTGAACAAGCGATCGTCTCCAGATTAGTCTTTTCTCCCCTGCTGCTGTCTCCGGAGGTCAGTTTGAGTTCGAATTGATTACGCGTCTCCTTTCGTGTTTTACCGAGGGGGCCAGTCGGAGCCGGTTTTTAAAAAAATGTTGAAGCAGAAGAGAGTACAAAGTGCTGAAGACAAAAATACCCTTTTGGTGCCTGGTATTCCTGACCCTTGGACAGTGAGGAAATACCAACACGGCGCTTTATGGAGAGAAAATAGTCGAATGTATGCGGCACTTTTATTATTAACTGCAACACTATCAAAATCCATGCGTCTGTAAAAAGTCTGGCGTACGATTTTCTTTCGTATACGAGTGGAAACTAAACAGAAAAACACTTCAAATTCTCCGAACGATGCCACTTACCAAAAAGCAACACAGACCGAGTTTTCGATACCTGCCCAGTCTCTTGTTCCATAGGTTGAAATAAATGCTGCTGTTTTTCTTTAAACGCCCTTCAATGTAAAGGTCCCTAATTCTATTTCCGCCGTTGTTCATGGCACAACCAGTTAACAGTTTAAAATCTTCAATATTAAAAAAAATACATCGAGTGTAAAAATATTCCTGAGAATCTGACATCATTAAGCTTTGAATACAATTTCATAATGCTAGTAATTTTCTTGTTTGAGAAGTATCATCTATCTACTCTCCAGTAATATCAATCATATTTGGAATAATACATATATATATTTAAACCATGAAATGTATTATCAGAGGGACAGAACAAATACCAGGGTTGTGTAGTCATCTATAAAGCTGAATTATGTCACAACACAATCATATTTTTACACACACACACACTTTAAACGCAAATTCCTTTTTGCTGAGAATTCGCCACAAACAGGCAGCTGCAGTGGATTTACACTTTCCAGCTAATGCAATAAAAAGAGTCAATTCGGGATTATTGATTATTGTTTGCTAATGTATCACTTTTGTTGTTGTTGTTACTCCTTTCCTGAATTTCGGAGATGCGGACAGCTTGGATTCTGAAAGGTTCTGAGCATCCTCAACTTCTTGTTGGAGTCAACAGCAGCTGGGGCAGTTCATGAGGAGTCGCCTATCAGAAGTGCCTTCTGCTGCGGCTCTGAGCTGCCAGACCCTGATCCAACACTCCTTGAGGTCAAACGGAGCCTTTCCTTTGACTTCAGCGAGGTTTGGACAAGGTCTAATAATCCGAAGTCCTACGTGTTAGCAGGACGGCTGTGAATTGAGTGAGGCTCTGTTATCAGTGGGCCGACGAAAGCTGTCCCTGGATTTTACTCTCGATAAAAGTGTGATTTGTTTGTGGGAAAGGCTTTGAGTTGTTAGGTAAGGTGTGAGGGGGTTGGGAGGGGGGTCTTCTGAAATTGATAGTAGGATCATGGATTTTGTATCAACAGAACTATCACTCACTGCCACTGCTCCAATCTGTTTCCAAAGTCAAGTCTAATAGCAAGGTATATTCATTGGGCTCTATGGGCCTCATCCAAAACCTACTGAAATTAGCAGGCTATCCCCCACTATTTCAGTGTGCTTTGAATCGGCACTCCCTGTGCAGAGTTTTAATGCCATGTGTTTTCATGTTATTTTCATCATGTCTGCAAAGGACATTTTCCCCTCCTCTGAAAGCTTCTGTACTATGTCAAATGCTGAGTTACAACATGTGTTTCAGGACTGTTGACTTTGTGCCAGAATTTCTGGTTGGTTGGAAGGAATTTTGCAATGTCTTTCTCAAAGGAATGAAACAGGCAACTGGGATTGCCTTTCGGGGGAGGGGGAGGGGAATCATCTGGAATTTGAAGATTTGTGTTTCTAATATAAGAACACTACTTGATGGTTCATGTATTTATTCGGAAAATAGTATTGCGTTAAAGCTGGTTGAACAGTAAAATAGCTAACGATTGGTTTTGTGCATGAAAGCATTTTTCACTATAACTCATGGCGTTGTATTATTCATTACTCCTATTTGCAGTAATGCAGACAACTGCCAGTTATTCCTGAAAATATGAGCCTATTTAGAAAATTACATAACATAACATAAACAATTAGATTAATCTGAACATCCAAACTGGAGAGAACAGTAATTTGTTATTCTGGACTTCCCCTGAGATAGTGTAGCTTAGATATCAGGCCTGGCTTAGGGTGATGCCTACAGATACAAGGTAACCCTGAATATATAGCCCAGTAATTAAAGGCCGGTAATAGACATCTACAAATATTGGATGGATTGATGAAACAACAAGGAATGCGAGGAATTATTTAGGGGGACAGAAGGAAGCTATTAAGAAGCAGAAGATTTAAATTGGCTATGAGGCAAAATTTTGTTGTAGTGAGGTCAGTTAGGCTGTAGAATAATTTCCCAAGAGAAATGGTAGACATGCCTTCAGTTAGGGAATTTAATACTAGACTGGGGGAGGAACTATAACATGTACTGTTGGGAACAAAGCTACCTACCTACCTAGATTCAGCTAGGTTGTGTTATTGTTCTACCATCAATATGCTCTGTGGTCTTGGGCAAATCACTTTAGCCCACTTCTTCAAAGGAATTGAAATCAATGGGATTTAGGAGACCTACATGCCTTTGAGGACCATGGCCTTTGTCTTTCTTTGACGTCCACATCTTTAGATGATAACGCCTTTGTACAGCAGGTAGCAGAAATGTCCCGCAGTACCAACTGAGGTCTCTAAGGCAATGTGGAAAAACCCGTGGTTGGCCCATGCCAGCCAATTTGGGCTCATGGGCTCAGACTATGGGGCTGTTTCATTGCTTTGTAGTCTTCCAGGTGTGAGTTGGAGCCTGGACTCAAGGACCCTGCCAGCCACGAGGTTTTCTTTGTTGTGTAGACATAGATTTTCATCCAGAAAATCTTATGCTCCTAAACATCTGTTACTCTATAAGGTGCTACAAGACTCTTTGTAGCTTTTGCAGACTAACATGGCTACCCCTCTGATACCAGGAAGAACAGTTGTTGGTGTTTCATGTGTGTCTATGGTGTTTTGCAGAGAGGACAGAAGACAAGACCCTGCCTCAAAGGATCTACAAACTATTAGCTCCATTCTGCTGCCATTTACATCGTTGGCAAATGTCTCATTGACATCAGCAATGTTAGATTGTGTCACAAGGACCCAGTTCTGCTAGGATCATGCTAATTTCTTCTAATGCTTGTGAGCAGTATGGAGCTGTACCGGGGTGATTTACTTTAGGCCCGATTGAGTAATAACTTACTCCAGAACTAGGGATACTGATCCCAATGAGACTTTTCTGGAAGCAAGGCATGCATCTGTGTAAGGAAGTATGGCAGAATCTGACCTTCGATTAAGCTAATCTGCCCCAAGTCTCGTTTACACGAGAGAACAGTATCTTTGTACGTAGAGCTCTCCAAGAAGCTAAGAGGATGGATTTGGATTTGGGACTCTGGGGGGCTCTCGCGGACGGGGAGCTGCCGCGGCGGGCTCCCGCCGGCGAGGAGATCCCCCGGGGCGGGGGCTGCCGCGGGAAATCCCGCGGGCAATGGATTCCCGCGGGTGTTCCCGCGGGGGGGCGTATCGCGGTCGGGGAGCTTCCCCCACCGGCGGGGAGCTGTCGCAGGGGTGGGGGAGGGTATCCGGCGGGCAAAGGGATCCCGCGTGGGGGAGCTGCCGTGGGGGGCTCCCGCGGCTGGTTAGCTTCCCCCTCTGGCGGTGAGCTGTCGCGGGGGTGGGAGCTTTGGCGACGGTGAGCTGTCATGGAGTGGTTTCCCGCGGGCGGGGATCTGGGACCTGCCAGGCGGGGGCGGGGGGAGGTGCGCAAGGTGGAAATTTCTCGAATTGCTCGGTGCAGGATTTAGTTGGGGATTGGTCCTGCTTTGAGCAGGGGGTTGGACTGGATACATCCTGAGGTCCCTTCCAACCCTGATATTCTGTGGTTCTATATCCAGTGGTAGGACCCAGATGGCATTACACCACCATTTTGCTCCCTCTATCATGCGGGCAAGTGGGGAGTCACTTTAGTTCCACTATGCAACTTAGAGCCGCCTCTGGGCTGCTCTAAGTTATCCCCCTAGGAGCTGTTCCTCCAGTTCAGGATCACCATAGCTCAAAGTGCTCTGGCCGCACAGCCACAGCATCCTGTATGACTTGGGGTGGGGGGAGGAGCAGGAATGTGGGGACAGAGAACTGGCTATAACCCCTTTATACTACCTGGAAATTCCCCCATGCAAGAGGAATCCCCAGCCAAGTTTCCATCCCCTTTGCACTACCAGAGAAGTAACAGAGTAGGACAAGGATCTACCGCTGAGAATCCTACTTGGGGCCATGTTTCCTCAGACACAGCTATACTCTGCCACACTTGAAAGCTGAGAAGGTACCTTAGGCTTTATTCCATGGGGGAGGACTGTACCACACCGTGCCTGCTCACATTTGCTTCTCTATTATGCAAGGGCTCTAGGATCAAGACTACATCTGTCAGTCCATCTCCCGCCCCATACAGGACTGTGAAAAGTCCCAGGCAGAGAGCTCCGGAATGAGACTCTTCTGGGCTGCACCCCATGAGGAGGCAGCTAGATCACTGGTGGTGGAACAGCTGGATTTTATTTTAGCTCTGCCACTGACCTACTGTGTGACCTTGGAGAAGCAACTAGGTTCTCTGCCTCAGTTTTGCCAGTGTTAACCTGAGGCTAATAGCGCTTCTTGCATCCAATCGAAGTGGGTATTCACCCACGAAAGCTCATGCTCTAATACATCTGTTAGTCTATAAAGTGCCATAGGACTCTTTGTCGCTAGTGGTTCCTTTGTACAGGGTGATGGGATCTATGGGGGGAAAGCTAAGCCTTGCTATATTCAGGAGTGCACAAGGTAGCGTGTTATCCTCAAGGCAGGGGTATACAATTGGCTGGTCCCTGAAAACTTGACTCTTTTTTTTTGTCACCCCAGAACCCTTGTGAGGTGACTGTTCTGGGACACGTTGGGTGTATGCATGGATCCTACCGTACCTTGCAATAAGTGCCCTCACAGCTGCCTTTTCACACAGGGGTGGGTATCTACTCAGCTCCCTCAGAAGTAGCGTGCAACGCCTCGCCATCATGGATGATTATTCTGCTCCTCTCTAGGGACAGCACATTGTCCTGGGCGCTGTACTAACAGAGAACAAGAAACAGCGCCTGCCCTGAGAAGCTGATTTATTAAGGGATTTAGCCTCAAAACATCTCTGGGGAGTAAGAAACGACCACCGTCTCCATTCTACCGATGAGGAAAAAACCACCCCAAGGCGCAGAGCGACAACTTGATCATCTCCAGGAAGCAGGAGTCTGAAGGCTCTGAAACACTGAGGTAGTGACGTGAAGGGGAGTTTGCCACTGACTTCGAGGGGGCCAAGAGTTCACCCCAAACCGTCTCCCCGTCCAACGCCGGGGGCTGTTAGTAACAAACACACACCAGGCGCCACTCTCGGGCATGGTCATCTCCCACCGACCTCAGGTGAATCCCCTCGCCCTTCCCGAATGTCCCTAATCACCTGACATTTTGCATGAGATTAATGGAAATAGAGGTCCCAAATCTGTGCATTAGGGCCATGTCTCCTTGTTGCCTTGAGCTCATAAATTCCTATTGCTAGCTGGAGAATTAGCCAATAGGAATCACTTGTGGTGGGGTGTGAATCTTCCCCCTCTTTAATGCAATTTTTAAAAAATCAATGAAACTATGTATTCAGTGCTGTATCATTAGACCACTTTATAAACAGGTCTTCTGAAGTGCAAGAACTTAATTAATTTGCCCCCCACAGTCATGCCTAAAATGAGTTTAAATCAGATTAGCAGCTACTTGAGGGAGGAAAAAGAAATGCCCTGATCTAGCTTTAGAAGATTTCTCCATAGACTTTACAAAGTGAATCTTCCTTGATTCCACCTGCTATTCCAGGGCTTTCCTTGGCCACTCTACGCCGATGAGAAAAGTTTACCGTGTGGCTCTTTCAAAAAGAAGGGCAAACAATTGTAGAAAGGGCCCTGGACTTCTCGCATACCCAACCACTGCTCCTCACTTCCTTGAAAGCAAACCTTGATCTCAGGAGCAGCGTTTAGAAACGCGGAAGGAAGCTGTTGTTTCCCAAGTATACAAAGATTACTTGATTTTTGGAATATCCCTTTACAAATAAATCAGAAAGGGGCGGTGGAAGGGCCGCGGTTTAAATATTTTAGAACGTGGGACATGAACAAGACCTGCGAAGGATTAGAAATAAGATCTCCTGTAAAATGGGGGAGGAAATTTCTCAGCATAAAACTCAAGTGCAGACACAGCCTACATCTAGGATGATCACAATTCTGTCCAGGTTAGGGGAAAACTGCTCTAGGGCTTGGAAACTTGTGACCAACATCTAGAGACGAGACACTGATGTTTTGAAATCACTTAAGTTTTTTTAAACAAAACTTAATAGGCTTGGAGCTTGAAAAGCAGGATGGTAGGAAAATGGGTTTGTTTGCAGTAGGATCTGGAAGATTCCGAGTTCCTGAGGGGTACGCAGGGCTTCTGAATCTGAACAATGTTTATTAGAAGAAAAATAAAATAAAGAAAACAAAATCCGGACAGTGCGAATAATCTACTTTCTGTCACCACGCCAAGGGACTGATTCGTAAGATCGAAGACCTGTTATGCAATTTACAACCATACAAACCATAGGCTGCGAGACTACCATTCGCCATGAAGGAAAAACTGTAACTTCTATGTAATCGTCGTGAATTTATGAGGTGGCAAACAATGATGAAGATTTTTTGCTTTGACTTTATTTCCCAGAAATGTTGTCAAAACCAGAAGCTCTGGACAGCCCAAAGAACTGGGCTCCTGCCCAGATTGAGAACAAACAAATATCCCATTTTCCAAGAATAATTATTTCCAAACATGAAACTCATAAATTGCTTCTTAAACAGCTTTGAGGGATTTTTCTTTCCTCGCTAAACTTACATTTCAATTGCTTGGAAAAATTAAAAACAGTTAAAAATTAGTGCATAGCTTTTCAGCTTCCAGATGGTGTAGATATCAGCTTCACGGGTCTCTTTTCAAAAAAGAAACCTCATTTTTGGTGTTCAAGAAAGAAACCGTCTTTTTAGTGTTAAAAAAGAAACCTTCTTTTTAGTGTTCAAACCCGTTGTGGATAAGCATCTTAAAGTGATATTAACTGTTAGATAGAAAAGTCTCTGTAAAATCTCCTGACTGTTAAGTTTAAGCTTAATCTAAACTTTGAAGGCTATTTCAAATGTACTTTTGAGACCCACGTTTTAAACTATTTCTCCAGTAAAATTTTCTGTAGCATATTTCAGTGTAGTGAAGAAAGGAATTGGAATCAAAAGTTGGATGTATTTTCACAGTTTTGGAAAACTTTAATCCATTGGACTATATCAACCCAAACAGAGAATTGTCATAAATCAGGTGACACTGGGTACAAAGCTAAGTCCCCACCTGTAGTCCTTACCTCGGCAACCAACACAATTGCTTTCCGTGAGACTTTTGCAGAAAGGAGGACTGCAAGGTATGGACAGAGATATGTTGAACTGAGTTTACTCTATGAATGCTTCGAACATATAATAATATTATATCATCACAGATGTGCTTTTTGTACCCTACTTTGTTTTGGGTTTTTTAAATCTTGAATACCAATCAAAACGAGTCGAGCAAACAAAACAACTGCAAAAATCCCCCAAAGACTTTCTTTGGACGACTCTCCTGCATCACCATACCACAATCATTCTTCCTTCAGCAGCGTCTTCTGAATGTATTATTGGTCACATTTTAGTCTGACATCAATGGACTTGCTCATTTGCTTAGGAACTTTCGAAAATCAATCTCTTGATGCGTAAACTCTTATACGGTGGCCAACCTGATTAAAGGGTCGTAAAACTCTCTTGTGTGGTGGTGTCTAACACCGAGCTGTGAATTTTAAAGTCAGACATTGCTGGGAAGAGCCTTCGGTATGTCTGCCCCATTAAAAGAACGGTGGACTTGGGACTTGCAAAGGTCAACTCAATATATAGAGGGCTACCAAATAGAAAAGCGCCAGAGGTAAACAGACTCTTAACTTTCAACTTGGCCTTGACCTTCAGATTATGTCTGACCTTTATGCAAAGGAGCATCTTGAGACTTTAGTGTGTTTCCCTCCCCTGTCTGCAAACATTTGATGGTTGAATGGCATCGCAGCCCGGTTCCCAAGATCGAGGGAGGATTTGGAAACAGGGCTGAATAAAGACAGTGAAGAAAACATGGCCGCTTTTATGTTCGTTTTTTTTAAATAGTCTTGAAATGGGAACAGCATCGTCTTAAAAGACAGATTAAAAAATTAGGAGCATTTGCTAGTTAAAAGGAAAGCTAAGGAGAAACCACGCTCACATTTAGCTAAGACTCACGCATAAGGCTCTTTAGAGAGTGGGAAACAATAATGAGGACAGGGCATGTTTTGATCTCCAGACTTTGCGTTTGTGTGTCTGGTGAATCTAGAGCCCGATAATGCTGTCACTAAGTCCAGTTGCAAACTGCCCGGTGATTTCGATGAGAGAAGGACAGGACACCCGCTCCCCACCTTTGCTGGGGAAATGTACCGCTTGTTTACGTTTTTAAAGAAAGAAAACGACTTTCCGCCGTGAGTTCTGCCTGATAGTTTCAGGGCCGGCTTCTGCTTGCCTGGATCCTTTATTTAAAATAAAGCAGAGAACTTGCTGTGGTATGATGAACTGCAAAGATAATGTGCCATTTCACCATTGATCTAAAATAGCTAATTAATCGGACACACCCACACATATATACATACCAAAAGATATGGGTAGAGCTAGATTAGAGAGCGATTATTGGAAACAAGTCTTTCTTTTGTATTCCTTCGCTAAACTGATTTTTTTTTAAGGATGTCATGTTTTTGGCTTACTTACTTAAATGAATATTTAAAGCTTTGATCAGCGACCAGAGTTATGTCAAATGCCCTCAAAATATGGCTGCAATACATTACACAACGCAAGACGTTGTATAAGAAGAGCAAACCTCCCAACAGAGCTAAGAACAAAGTCTTAATTTAAAGTCTTTGGGAATTTTAAAGATTTGAGTGACTAGACATCTGAAAATTTAAACTGGACGAATGCGCGCTCAAGACTGTCTTTTAGCAGCCTCGCTTTATTTCTGCTGTGCCTATCCCTATGTTTAAAGGACTCTTCATTTTTTAAAAACTCCGGGACATGGTTAACACCGGTGTTATTATTTGATTGTTAAGGTATCAGGACGGGGCGTCTGAAGATTTGTAACTTCAGGAAGGAGAAGTCTATCGGGAAGGCGTTCCAAAACTTCCCCTTTGCGAATTAAAAATAAAAATACACTAAAAGAACAAAATCCACTCAACGAACCTCAAATAGTCATGCGAGGCAAGCTTGCCTGGAAATGCGCGTGGTTTTATGAACACTATCCTCTGGGCAAAAGAAAAGGCGAAGTGGAATAAATTGCAACCAAACGCTTTTTTGAAGAAAAACAGATATTTGCGCGTATAAGCATCGTGCGCATAGAAATGGACAGGGGGGCACATTTATTTATTCGCGCGTGTACGAGAGAGGAAAACACACAGAGATTTGGAAAAGTTTGTGAATGAATTCATAATTCAGAGGCGTGTGCCTGGATGAGAGCGAGTGTGTGTATATATATATATATAATTTATTCGTTCAAAAACTGTAATGCTCTGTTCCTCTCTTTCTCTCTCTGGTACACACACAGCCGTCTGAATTGTGTATTCATTCCAAAACGTTTCTAAACTTCCCCATCGGTGCATGACCGAGTTATTTACTCGCTCAAAAACTCTTCCAAGCCTCGATTTTCTTTGTCAAAAGTGCAGTTGTGTTAGCTGAGACGGCGCTCAGTGCCATGCCACCACCCAGCGAAAATCAGAAAAGGCTGCGTCTGGTGTGGATTAATGCAGCTCTTAAAAAAAAAATTCTCCCAGACTTTCCTTCTGCACATAGTTAGGGCAAGAGGATTTTTCAGCTTTGGCAATTATATGGCAGACCCAGTATTTTGTAGCATTGCTGATTGCTCCCACACTTTCCCTAACATTTCATCCTTCCCTTCATGGCTTTCCCCTCCCTGACTCTTCATTCTTTCCCTCCCAGGAGACCATTGTCTTGTCCAATTGTTATGTAAACCCGCTTCGCTCGCTCGCTGTTTCAAATACAAACCATATTTATTTTGAAAATCAAAAATAATGGAATGATCGTTTTCAGACAGCGAGGAGGGCGGGGGAGAGAACCACACACACTCCGAGCGATGAGACAGTCCGAAAACTGCGGTTTAGGAGAGCGGTTATGAGCTGTATCGCCAGGCAAAGGCTTCTACTAACTTCGAAAGTCAGTCTGACTTTATTCTAAATCAAATGGAAGTGATTCTAAAGATGCTGAATTCTTGACCTGTCCAGACAATTGTTCACTCTCCTCATGAGTAATATATTCCTATGTAGGTATAGGGTTGTGTTTTTTTAAGTGTCGTTTTTTTCTAGTGCAAGAGCAGACCGGCCTGAAACAACGTGGACAATGAATTACAGCAATTCCACTTCTCACTGGGGATGTTCCTACCTTCCCCGCGTCTTCTTGGTAAGATGCAGTTTGAAAAGCAATAACTCCCCCCCCCCCCCGCGCTTGATTTTGTTAGCCTGTGGCCTGTGCAGAGGTTTAATTTTTTTCCACAACTGCAATAAAAGCATTGTCGCAATAAGACTATTAGAGTTTTGGGGTCCCCGCCTCGCTTCTCTCCCCTTCCCAGCTTATCCAGTGGGCCCTCAGCAGCCAATGAATAACTCGGCTGGGAGAGCCACGTCGTTTGCGTCAGAGCAGCTTGGCTGGAGGAAACGCAGCCTCCCCGGCTGTCCCCAGCCTTTTAAAAAGATTAGGAGCCCTCCCTCCCCGAGCCCAAATGCTGCTGCCGAGCGCGGTCTGACCAATGCACCGGCCTGCAAACCTCGCCGCATGGACCCGGGGGCTTTCGCGAGCGCCGGGGAGCTGGATGAAAGCGCCGAGAGGATGGAGGGGCTCGCGGGGGCGGGCGGTTTCGCTGCAGGCCAGTGCAGGAATCTGGTGCCTCACTCTGTCTTAGGAGGCCCCCCTCCTCCTGCCCTGATGCAGGGATCTAGCTACCCCCTGGAGGCTCCCAGCGCAGGCCCCGGGGAGCCTCCCAAGCAAAGTATTCCCTGCCCGGCCATCCCCCAGAGCTCCTCCACCACCCAGCCTTTGCCTTACGGATATTTCGGCAGCGGTTATTATTCGTGTCGGGTTGCCAGGACCTCCCTCAAACCTTGCCCCCAGGCCAGCTATGCGGCGGAGAAATACGTGGACACCCCAGCGGCCGCTGATGACTACCAGACCCGACCGACAGAGCTGGCGTTCTACCCCGGCTACGCAGGCCCTTACCAGCCCATGGCTAGCTACCTGGACGTCTCCGTGGTGCAGACCATAGGTGGGCCGGGGGAGCCCAGACACGAGACACTTTTACCCGCGGACAGTTACCACCAGCCGTGGGCTTTAACCGGCGGTTGGAACAGCCAGATGTGTTGCCCCAAAGATCAAAGCCAGGCGGGACACTTCTGGAAATCTGCCTTTGCAGGTAATAACGCCCCCGACCCCCTCCCCTTGCCCTGCTTTGCTCGGCTTCCGGCGCCTCGGGGGAGCTTTAAGTAGATGGAGGGGCCAGGGCAGGTGACGTTACTGAAATTGTTGCTCTAGTGTGGAAGGAAGAAGGGGCCCTGAAGGAGTTTTCAGGTGTGGATCTTCCGGTTCAGGGAGGTACAGTTGCGG
The DNA here is from genome assembly GCA_007922305.1 of Dermatemys mawii. Lineage (NCBI taxonomy): Eukaryota > Metazoa > Chordata > Testudines > Dermatemydidae > Dermatemys > Dermatemys mawii. The sequence goes on along the minus strand of ML677404.1, from coordinate 4,907,570 downwards.
CATGTCACGCTCCGCACAAGGAGAAGGCGACCGATGTCCTTCTGATTTAATAATATGCAGGAGTCTGCACACCTGTCACGGCCTAAGCAAAGAAATAAACTCCAGTACTGATGCTGGTTTAACAGGGGACTCTGCAACATGGCACAATGTAGGCAAGTAAACGCATCGGTATTATTTGGATGCAGTACTGCACTTATGCAAAATCTAAGCCGGTGTGTGTTTATATTATTTCCATTTAGGCATGTACCTTGCAATATGGTGCAGTGTGTGTGTGTATGTATTATTCCCATTCAGGCACGTACCTTGGAATACGGTGCATTCTAAGTGTGTGTGTGTGTGTGTGTTTGTGTGTATTATTCCCATTCAGACATGTACCTTGAAATACGGTCAGTGTGCGTGTGTGTGTGTGTATTAATCCAATTCAGGGATGTACCTTGCAATATGGTGCATTTTAAGTGTGTGTGTTTGTGTTTGTGGGTATTATTCCCATTCAGACATCTACCTTGCAATATGGTGCAGTGTGTGCGTGTGTATGTGTATGTATTATTTCCATTCAAGCATGTACCTTGCAATATGGTGCATTCAAAGTGTGTACACACACAGAGAGAGAGAATGCTTTGGAATATGAATATATTTAACACTTAAAATGCTTTGGAATAGGCCACAAATCAAAGAGAGTGAGTAGGTATTAACGTGATTCTGTTCCACCAGTGAACCTTGCAACTTATTTGGCTTTTTTTCTCCTTTTTTTTACTAACAAAGCAGGGAAGGATCATTTAATTGTGATGAACTAACTAAAATATTTGAAGGTAAAAGCAGGTAGCACAGCGACTGGCGAGCTAGATTTTTGGACAGCCAGCCTCAGTAGGATCAGGCAAGTCCTGGCCACTTTATACGGGAGAGAGAGAGAGAAAGAAAGAGAGAAAGGAAGAAAGAAATGAAGGAAGGACGGGGGGATGTCGGTGCTGGTTAGCTACAGGCCCTAGATGCCGCGTTCTTGTCCGTTTCCCCGGCCCCTGTGCGCCCAGCTAGTCTCCACCCCCGGGGCTAAGTTCTGTTCTTTCTCCGCGCTCAGATGCGACCCAGCACCCGCCGGATTCCTGTTCCTTCCGCCGGGGCCGCAAGAAGAGGATTCCCTACAGCAAGGGGCAGCTGCGGGAGCTGGAGAAGGAATACGCCGGCAGCAAATTCATCACCAAGGACAAGCGGAGGAAGATCGCCGCCGCCACCAACCTCACGGAGAGACAGATTACCATTTGGTTCCAGAACCGGCGGGTGAAGGAGAAGAAGGTGGTCGCCAAAGTCAAACCCAGCGGCACCCCCTGACGAAATACGAGCAGCGACACTGTCCTAACAACCGCCGCCTCCCCTGCTCCCCGGCTGGATCTGTGTGGACCTGAGATGTAAAGAAAAAAACAATGGGGGGGGATCATCACCTGGAAGTTTGACTTATCAGCACCCACACACCCCGGCCCCACGCCCGCCGGCTCCCTCCCAGGGAATCCAGGCGAAGGACGCGCTTTTCGGTGCTTTATCTGTATGGCCTTGTTGTTGATCCTTTAATCAGTCAAACCCGTCTGTAAATGCCGATCAGTTGGGAAGATGCGACCTGACCCCGTCTGGCTGTAACGGAGTGCGTGCGGCCGACCGGTTTTTGCCTTATCTTGCCACGTGAAGGTCACGGTCTCTCTATAGCTGCCTCTTTGTATGAGCTCCGGTCCCCAGAGCGCTTTAGTGAACCGAATTAATAAAACCCACCTGCGTTAAGAAGGCTCTGGGTGGCGTCTCGTGAAGCCTCTGCCCCAGACTCGCCCGGTAGCTTGCAAACTCCTCAGCTGGGGACTTGAGGCGTTTTAAAAGGGAATAGTTCAAAGAATTTCTTATGTGAAATCAGGAGAAAATTAGCCTGATAAACTACAGTCCGGTATATATGTGTGTATATTTATATATAAGAATATTTAATATTTACATATTCTTATATAAATACACACACATGACTGAATATATATACAGACATATATGAACATACACATTTATACACGTTTGCATTCACTTATGCTTCTATATAAATACATTCACTACTAAATATATATAATACTCAAGTGTGTATATATACAACTATATACATACATACACACATGTAAGCATATGTATATCATATACATGTTTGTATACAAATAAACTCTAGACTGTATGCTTATATACAAATACTTACGATTTAATATATATTTACAGTCGTGTGTATTTATATATCGTCATATATATGTATGGGTGTGTGTATACAAGACATGTATGTATACACATGTGCATACATTCTGCTTGTCATATATTTACACATACGGATATACACACATTTAGACACACAAATGTATGTAATATAAGAAAGAATGTGTGCATAAGGGCTTATATATATGTGTGTGTGTGCCTACATGAGTGCGTATAAATATGTTAGTGCGTTTATTTAGATACACATACTCACAACTCTGTGTATAGATGTATACGTCTGTACACACATATACAGCTATGTACTATATGTATATATTTATACATACACATTTCCGCTCTCCGGTTCTTCATAATATCCCGACATATTCGTACATTTGATATCATATGCTGAAATGATCTCCAGTACAATACGAGTGTTAGCTAATGTTGGATCATATAAAAACGTCCTATACCAACATAGTGAAATAATATTGCTAGAATTGTAAGCTTGTTTTATCTGTGAAGGTTAGGTGCACAACTTCAGAGAAGCAACTGGTACATTAATTGATTTTTCCTTTAAAGTATATGTTGCAGAATCTTTTCCCTATTTAGAGGAAGAAGCTTCCAGTAATGATTCCTCCACCACAGATGTATTTGAATTTGCATGTAAAACTCTAGCGATTGGCACTTTCGTTTTATGTAAATACGCTTCAACCCCAAAATGTCCCGTACATTTTTTTGGGAAAGCCCTAACCATTCAACTCACAGCGTATATCCTAAATAATGACGGACCATTGTTTAACAGCTTCCCTTTGTTCCCCCTTTTGATGTTGTAGTTCTCATATTTACCAGATACCATAATCTTCAGACTGTGAACCCTGAGTCGAGGGACATACCAAAAGTGCAGTCCCATAAATATAAAGCGCAGGGATAATAGATTGAGCAGAAATCTCTCTCTCTCTCTCTTTCGCAATTAGTAACAATTAATCTATTTCCCTAGTACTTGTACACCCCGCCCCGCTTTTACACATGATAGTATAATCACATTGTACACTTGTATGCCCCCGACTCCCCGGATTGAGTGAATGCTGAGGATGGGGGAAAAAACCCAAGAAAAAAGCCAAGCAAGATTGTGACATTTTATTTTCCACGAGTGGCTGCTGGTAGGAGGAAGCCCAGGTGGATTGGGGTGGGGGGCTGGGTGTGATCAAACTCTCTTACTCATTCAGTATGGATGGGAGTAAGCTAGAGATTGTTATGATATGGATGATCGAGTTGATGGCTGGGAGGGGGGGAAGGAGCAAGTGTCTGTCTGAATTCTCCAAAGGTGGGGTTCCCAGCTGCTAGGGGAGGGGCATTCTTTGAGCCACATAAACTCTTCCCTTAACTTTGACCTCTGAGACCGAGTTCCCTACACCATTAGACAGCAGTGACCTTGACTCTGATCATTTCCCCATCCCCACCTCCCAGATAACAAGGAAAAAGCCTCGTAGGAGCTGAAGACGTTTAGAGATTGGTGTTAAAAGAGGCGCCTGTTTATGAGAAGACCAAGAGCTCCACCTTCTGTTTGCTAGTGTAAAAGGCCGCCGTGGCAGGAGATCTTGGCTTGTATATCTGTATGTTCTGTGTGTCTATTTCGAGGTTTGGGTTTCTCTTTATGGGGCGCGCTGGGAACAAAAAAATAAGAGCGCTCAACACTATGGAAATTCCTGGTGCAGGAATCTGTATTCGCGCGCGCGCACATACAAGACAAACAAGTACACACACACACACACACACACACACACACACGCAGACAAGACACACACAGAGACACACACACAAAGAGAGAGACCCACACATACATCCACACGCATCACATACACAGAACGATATGCAACCATCTAAACAAGACACAACCATACACCTAAAAACAGGTACACACAAACACGGTCAGGCATAGACATGAAAATATACACAGGCGTATACAAAACAAATACCTGCACACAACTACAGAATATCTCTCTCTCTCTCTCGCTCTCCCCCCCCCCCCCCCCGATAATATCAGTACACAGATAGAAGTACTTGTTTAATCATCAGCCCATTTCCAGAGCGATGAATGAGCAAGCCAAGCAGATCTCTAACTCGGTAGCTGAAGTAGTTTCACTAGGGCAGGGATGCAGAGTCAACTCGAATCCGGAGTGCTTTGCCGCTAGCCTCAGTCCAGATTCTGCTCCGAGTTACCCCGACGTACATCCGGCATAACTTCGGATTTACACCAGTGAGATCAGAGTCTGGCTCTGTGGAGAGTGCAGCCATCAGGATATGGGCTTCAGGGTGGTTTATTTTGTCTATCTGAAGCGACTGAACTTAACCCTAATTTCCCAACACTTCCCTTTGTTACATCACAAGCGAGCAGGTCACTGAAGGGCGATTTCTGGGCAGGGCAGAATCAGGGCTGCCCAAGAAGAAGAATTGCATAGTGGCTCGCAAGACAAAAAGAAAAAAAGAGAGTAAAGAACGAGGCAGTAAATGCATGTGATGGAAGCTAGTTTACAGACGTGGTTCTAAGCCACATTTGTGCAATTTCTTCTAGTTAATGAGTGGGGGTGCCTTTGACATTCTAGAGAGAAACCATGGGTTGGGGACTATATTTCGAATACCTTGACACAATGGGTTTCAGAGAATCAACAAACCAAGTTACTGGCCCCTATGGGTTCAATTGAGAAACCCCAATTTTTGCCTGGTCTCCTGCCCTGTGGAATCGCTCTTGCCTGATTATTTAGAAGAAATCGAGACTTTTACGTGTGTTTGGAAAGGGATGCACTTTCGAAAGGTTTCTGCTAGGATTAAACCCATCGATCAACTACTTCCTCCCCATCCGCACACTAGAATCTAAAATAAACTAACCAAAACACTGTGCGCACTAAGGTAATACATCAAATTAACACTATCTTTCCCTGTCCCCGTCTTCATTAATATTTGAGTTAGGACCCTTCCTTTCTAAGCTCGGCACTTGAATCATTTCTGTACTTCGGGGGCATGGAGAGCGCTATAAATCTTCCGAAATTTGCATTCATATTCGCTCGTATATCTAGCCTGAGGTCTACGTAATGGAAACCCGGTTTGCGAGACAAGCATAGCTGATTGAATGAACTGGTTGCTTTAATGTATTCAATACGAATAGATTCGGCAGAAGCGCATGGTGCAATATGGTGGAAGTCATGCGAGGGTCTGATGTCTGTCTACCTGTTTGTATCAGAGGAGTCCTTAGAGAAATGCTTTATGTATTCCATAACACACACTGGGTTTGTACAAGGGTTTTCTTAATGGAAGAACGTGTATATGGTTCTTAACCTACCCGTGGATATATACTGTCTGTAAAAAGAGGCATCTTTGAGCAAGGACTTCGGTATCCTAGTTTTATCCTATATTTTTACACAGACACAGACACCCACCCACACACACCAGACTCTACAACTGAGTTGCTCCACTCCTGAAATATACCCCTTCTGAATTTGTCCCTCCTTTATTATCCTCAGTTACATTCCCTTGGAACGAAAACATGCAGTGTGTGTGTGTGTGTGTATTCAAAAAAGATCTTTTTAAAAATAGGCGACTGAGAGTTCTGAAGATCTTTATAGGGCGAGAGCAGAAAAACGCCTGGAAGTCTTGTAAAAAAAATGGGAAGGAAACCCTTTAAAACAAAAAAAAAGCAAAAGAATTTTCCAGGTACAATGGATGCCCCTTTCTTCCCCCGCGCAGCGAGAACGAATTTTCTGGATTTCTCTCCAATGGCTGTTGAAGGAGATTTTCCCATTTCACTTGAAATTTAGGCAAGCCAGAGATGATGTTTGTTAGGATTACCCAGTCCATTCATATACATACATACGTGCAAGGTAAGAAACGCCTTCAGATAGATAGCTGGGCAGGGATGGGTTTTTTTTTTGTCTTGGGGCGGGGGGAGTGAGTGAGCAGGATCCTCTGAGCTGGGGGAAACAAAACAAAACAACCACCCAACAAAACAACCCCCGCAGCAAAATTGTTATAAAGGGATATGAAAGGAAGAAAGGGGGACAAACAAAATAAGTTGTGGGCTGTAGAGGGGGAAATGGAAAGGGACTCAGGAGAAAAGACAAACACAGAACTAGGAATCCATGGAAACAGATCATTATTGTCTCGCCAGCTCATTGTAGACTGAACACAAATCTCTCTGCTTGAGGAGTAAATCCACGTGGGGAGCAAGAAAAAAAATTAGGGTGATTCTCCTAAGAATTCAGTGTATACACAAATCTCTCCTAAAACACGTTTTGGAGTTGAAAAGAATGTACCCTGTGAGGCATTTGGATACATAGTGTCTAGCACCATTGGTGCCCCAAGTTCACCAGGATTTCAGTTACTGGTGTAATCAGGCAGATTTTCACTTTTCCGGAAATGTTTGTGTAGTTTGGGGATTTTTGCGGTTGACACGAGACCATTAGCCGGGAGACAAGGAAATAAGAAAATAAACCGAGCGGGTCATTCCAGATCTGCAAATCTAAATTCTGGATTTTTTTTTAAAACGGAGACAAAATATTCTTCATCTAACGCAGCAGGGAAACTGAGCTAGCATCTATTTAAGTGGAACAGAGTAAAATGCCCTTCCCTTCTGGGTATTAGCCCAGAAAAGCTTATGCTGTAATACTTTAGTTAGTTTTTAAGGTGCCACAGGACTCTTTGTCACTTCTGCAATTCCAGACTAACACGGCTACCCCTCTGATTCTTCCCTTCTTGGAAATACTACAAATAATATTGACTTCAAATATTTTCTTTTCTATGGAGCACTGCTTCGCTATGTCTTTCTTGTCTGATTTAACCCTCGAAAATCAGATAACAACAGCAGCGACGATATTTTCTTCTTTCTAGAAAAAGAAATTTCACCGCCATTAAAGAAAATACATCTGAGAGCACCTTTCATTCCAATATGTGAACCAAAACTGCATCGCTTTAGGAACTCGGCTGCAGAATTCAATAAAACAGCGTGCAAACGTGAAATTAAAGTTTAGAATATAAAATGAATGCTAATAATTTAGATACTGTGAAAAGTAAGATAATGATCTCACCTGGAATGCACAATTATATAATAATTACATATGTACACAGTTATATAATCATTACATGTGCAATTGAGTATGTATTCGTATATATAGCTCCAAGAAGTCTTTAGTATAATTGTTACTGATTGTTCTTAAAGACCAAATTTCCATCTTTATATCAAGAAAATGCCTGCACTTTATTGGCATATTTTCATGTTTTTTTCCGTTCTGGTTTGTTTTTTTTCTACATGCATAAATAAACACACGCAAATGTATAAGGTGTCAAATAAGTACTTATGGAAAACCCATTCGCCTTGTATTCAGAGCAATGGTTTTTCAATGCCGATCACTGGATTTTGGTTCAGTGTGATTTTTAACTTTGACCAACGCCAGATAAACACTGGTTGATGTCGTTGGTTTTTGTTTTGCTATTTTAAAAGTCGTGCTGGGATCCCTTTAAAAATCGGACCTAGCTCCACGCTTGCAAGCGGACCGAGATTCGTTTCCAGAGTTTCCAAAACGTGCACGGATTATTGTTTGCTTTAAGAGCTAACGTTTCTCCTGCTTTCCCCTCATCCCGGCATCTGAGAAGCGGTGTTTGAAGCACGAGACGCCGCAGGCTCGATCCTGCTTCCATGGAAATCAAAGGCAAAATCCGGTTCTGCTCCAAAAGCACGTGAGGAGAATAAAAACACACTTTCCCCTGTAGTTACTGGAAAACTCAGGGAGTCTTTTTTTTTTTTTTTTTTAAAAAAAAAAACCCAACAGCCTTCAAATATTGCAGGCTGTCAGTGAGAGATGCGTCGCTTTCTTACTAGTGGAATAATCTTGCGATGAAGTGAAATATGGAAATCGCACAAATGATCGGTCTGAGGCCAGTGGCATTGTGGGAAGATCGTGTGGATATTAATTTCTGTGTTTCTTTTTTGTTACCCGTGGAAGGCGCAGGCCCATATTTCTGGTGCACCCAAAACTCCATTAACTACAGCGGGAGACCTGGATGCGAAAGGGAAAGCAGTATTGATTCCATATATAGTCTTAATCCAGAGAGACGACTGGTAAGGAACATTCACTGTTCATTCATACGTGAAGGCCAAGGTCCAATTTCGTTTCGAATTTTAAATCGTTGAAATCTGAACGGAAGTGCTTTCCAAAGGTTATGTGCCTACATAGGTAGACATTTTCTTTCTTTCTTTCTTCTAATTAAAAATATCAGGGATACTTTTGCATGTGAGAAAATTAAATATTTCCCTAGGAGGTAATATCTTTGTAGAGTATTTCCTCCATTCCCCAGCTTTCTGCTCCTTCCTTTTGTTCAAGTTCATTCCCACAGCACACCGAGGCAGGGTTGGGTTTTTTTTCCTGCAGAGGTTTTTGTCATTGAACTTGACTTCATGTTGTAAACATTCCTTTGATCCCCTACAAGCATCTCGAGAGATACCATTAAAGAGGAAACCCGACTGCCCTGTGTGTGTGTTTAGCCCTTCTGCAAGTCATAACAGATCCTCAGCCATACCCAGTCAGGAGAAATCAGAGGTAAATCTTTATTCGACGATTTACAAGTTGAGTTACAAAAAGTAAAATACGATCAAAACAGGCTTTTCATAGACTTATGTTGCAATAACAGAAACGGTATTGACCTTCTTAAGTGTTATGGTGATGAGCATCATCCCATAATTTTAGCTTGAATAAGAAAGCGCTTAAAATTGCCTCCAGGAATGATCTGAATACAGACAAACTAAACTAAATAACGCTATAACAAGACATTTACAGAGGACTATCTTTTTAGTGGGTTATAATGCAGAGAGAAAACGCAGCTATTTTCCCCACCCCGAATAAAGATCAAATCCATGACTGCTACCCAAGCTAACGCTGGTTAATAACAAAATGAAATCAAAGAAATTAGAATATTACTTGCAAACTGAACTGGCAATGATAAGTAATGACTCCACGGCAGGCTACTGGCATAAAATATACCATCCAGGAGAAATAACGGGGGTATTTCAGATTTTAATTCCGAGGTAGCAGAGAGTACACTGAAATGAAATATTTGTCACTTTCTCCCCTTTTTAAAATTCGAATACCTACATGGGTTGCCAATCGGTTGCTCTTAAGCAACATTCAATCCATTTTAGTTCCAAGCGCAGGCGATCCTGTGTTGAATATAGACATAAACTATAGGATTGTAACGTCTTCTATGCCTTCTGCACCGCAACGGATAGAAGCAAGACACGAGTTAATTTCAAGCAAAAAATTGACCCTCTGTGTAGCTTCTTTGTTGCGATCAGTTAAACGTGGGGGATGTTTGACATATTAAAATGGACAGTCACTGAAAAATGCACAGCGAAAATTAAGACCTTGTCGGCCATTTTCTTTCATAGGCTGATGATGGAAACAGTCACTTTTATATTCAAGGATAGGGCGAAAGTAGCTAAGCTCCCATGGAAATCAACGAGCGTTTTCGCCCGAAGAAGATGTTTTCCATCTACCGTGTCAGTCGTGGGCATCTATTTCTAAAGACTGGGGTTGTTCAGGGATGTCGAACTGGATCCAAAATATGCAGCCAATTGCACCAGAGTTAACTTGTAAACAAGCCCGTTTCCCTTCGATCTGCCTTTGATACAGGTTAGACAATGATCAAAGAGGGCCAGTGTTAACAGGAGCTCATCTTATTCCTGCGGCAGAAAGTTGCGCCTTCAATCTTTTTTCTTTTAATTATTATTATTATTATTATTATTATTATTATTATTATTATTATTATTATTTGTCGGGAAAAGCGACAGAAGCGAAAGGGGGCGGCGGGTTATCTCATTAGTTATGCGATGCAAATACGGCTTGTTTTCTTTGAAAGTGGTCGCCCGAATAGTGGCATTTTAAAACTGACCCTCAGACAAATCTGGTGCCTTAGGTGCTCCTGGAAGTTTAAGGAATTCCCAGGAAAGACACGACGAAGAAAGAAAAACGATTTTTGGAGCGGGTATTTCATTTCCTAAGAACCCAAAAATCTACCCAAGTATCAGAGGGGTAGCCGTGTTAGTCTGTAGCCACAAAAACAAGGAGGAGTCCGTTGGCACTTTAAAGACTATCCACACTTTAAGATTTTTTAAAATCCTTTTAGCTTTCTGCGCTAGGACATTTCCTCACAATTGCCTTAGGGATTTTGTTTTCATAAGATCCAAGTCTGTAAAATACTCTTCATATGGACTTGCTTTTATTGTAAAAAACTAAGGACGAAAATGCATCTGGATAGCCAGAGAAGGGTTAACATTTTAAGTGAAGATTTAGTTGTTCTTCATGTGAAAATTAGTTCATATGATGAAGCGAGTTAGCTATTTCCACGTACAAATTAAATTAGTGGGATCGCCGTTATTTTTGGACTCCTACGGCAGATTGGGTGGACCTTTGCGAATTAATACTTAGAGAACAGAGCTATCATCATGTTTGTCAACAATCGATCATTTTGCGACATAAGGTTTAGTCAATTGTGCATTTTCTGGATCATTAATGTGTGCCTAGCAGAGTGCAATAAAACAGTTATTATTGTAATCCGGCAAGAAATGATGTGGTCTCTAGAAACGTGTCCAGTGGCTTGATACGAAAGAAAAAATATGAATCAAAATGCATTTCTCTGCAATATCTTAGCTACTGTTCTGCCTGTCACCATATCTGAAACCCCTTCAACGCTGCCAGGTTCATCAGAAGCAAGGAGGTGTAGCTTAGTAGAAGTTGGTCCAATAAAAGCTATTGTCTCACCCACCTTGTCTCTCCAAAATCTTGAGATCCACACTGCTACAACAACTCTGCATAAAACCAATATTACAGCTGTAGCTGCGTTTGGATCTGCATGTTGCTTTAGCACATTAAATATGCTATCATGTGAAAAAGAGGGTGCATAAAGCACAATAACACACGTGTAAACAGAAGGACTCACACTGAAATTGGTTGTTTGTGTCCATCTGCTGTCTTACTGATTACCTTAGGAAATCTACCCTCACAACCACCAAGAACGTTGTGCTAGAAAAATCTCTCCTCCCACGCCCCTCATGGATATGGTCTTTGTAAACAAAATCATCAAATATTTAGTTTGCTTCGTGCAGTTTTTTTAAAAAAACAGTTCAGGTAATCTTAAGCACTTTAAGGTTGTATGCAAAAAAGATAGTATAACACACAGATATTCCTTAAGGAGAAATAATTATAACAGGCATAAACACAGACAGGCCTGTGTCCTATGCAAGCAGAACAATAATGTATTTAAAATTGATTGTGAACAGCTGAAAATGAAAACTAGTGATAAGATAAACGTGTTTTGCTCATTTAATCACATTAAAAATTTGGAAGATCTTCTAGTCAGTAGTACTAGAAGTACTAGTAATGTAATTCAGCCGTTGACAGTGATTTCTTTTAGACACAGTTTGGACATAAGATTTGGCATTTTTCTCCTTAAAGACTCTGTTCGGCAAGGTACATAAGCAACTGTCAAATTTTAGTCATTGAAGGAAGTAACGAAGTACCTTTCCCAATCAGGACCTAAAACTTGGTGATATTGGCTCTTAAAATTAAATTGTCTGATAGCCGTCTTTAAAATATAATTGTAAAAGAATCTCGATTTCCATGGAATCCAGAATTTATCCAAATTGGTGTGGATAGATTACGAAAAAAAAGCCCTCAGATCTGGAAACATTCCAATATCAAAAGAATGTCTCGAAGAAATACCATACTGTGAAGCTAACAGACCTACCACACACACACACACACACTCACACTACTGTTTCGCCATTACTATTAGTCCTGTATAGAATGTATCTGACAAGCGATTGTATTATTTTTATTCCACCTTTAATTTAGCCTACATTTGCAAAGTGAAATAAGGTAAAATATGGCAATTAGGGGGAAAATAGATTAAAAGCTTTTTCCTTCTTCACAGAAATGGTTCATAACACCCACCATTAAACATGGGACGCTGGAACTTGAAAGCTTTGGGTTCCATAGCTTTTAATCATTCAAAGTCCAGATATATGACACAGTCCTTTAAAATCAATTATGGTCTCAGTGTAACATTATATCACTGTAAATCCAAAGTATCTCCATCTACTTGAGTGCAAAAGTGTTAGAATGGCCAAGGAGGTTGAAGTGTTCTCCTTCAACCTCTTCAACCTCCCTGACCATTCTATTTAAAACTTGAAGGTGTCAATTTTAAAACAGAAAAACTTCCAAAACAGACTCCAACGAGAAGCTGAGGAACTGGAATTAATTTTCAAATTGGACACTATCAGCCAAGGGCTAAACAGAGATTGTGAATGGCTTTGTCATTACACTAATTGAATGCATTTCCCTAGTTCAGTTCCCTTCAAAAGTTCTTATCACCTGTCAGACACAGATCCACTACAAAAGGTTTTTTTCTCCTACTGATAATGGCCCATCCAAATTAAACAGCCTCTTAGAATTGGTGTGGTAATGTACAACTTTTTTTGTTTTCTGTGTATATAAATACATCTTACTTCTGTGTGTTCCACAATGGGCTATAGCCCACGAAAGCTTATGCTGAAATAAACTGGTTAGTCTCTAAGGTGCCACAAGTATTCCTCTTTTTATTTACTGATACAGACTAACACGACTGCTAATCTTAAACCCATATACATGGGTCACACAACACAGACAGACTATTTTCTATATTGAACGCCTTTACTGTTCAGTAATTCCTGCGCTATAGCAGCCTGTAAGAGAGAACAAAGTTGGAGGCACCTCTATTCGATGAGGATACAGTGCAAAAAGAGACCAGAAATTTGCAGCAAAACCTGAGGTTTTCTCTGCAAACGTAAAGTTGAGGTGTGTGATTAGCTACATTCAAACTGGGTGGGAGAAACTATAGAGCGTCTAGTCATTTGAAACAATATGTAAACAGATGTTCTTGGTTAAATTTAACAATTCATGTAATGCCCTAAAGGCTAGTGCGAGGCTGGAAGGCATCCAGGTGCTTCCTGTTAAAATTCCACCACCGAACTGATGGTGATATTGGCTCTGAATGGGAAGTTCGGGTGTGTTCCCTGACTTTAGTAGGGTCCCCCAGTTACCCCTTTCGCCCCATCCCCAATCTAGCTATTATTTCCAGATAGCACCAGTCTTCACGGTATCTACATCGTTCCTGGGACTCTTAAAATGTTGAAGACCAATATATTCACTCTTGTCCCCAATGCAGACGGATGAACGGGATGACTTCTTGGGTGGCCATGGAGCGCTACAGTTCTATGCGTCTGTGATTTGCGTTCTTTAGACTCACCTAAAGGGTCTTCTTCATGCACATGGCCCTCCCATCTTCGGATCACAAAAGTGAGATGCTAAGCTATGCTATCAGTACGCTCTGTATATATTTTTTTCAGCAACCAAGTATAAGCATTTTCAGCAAGTGGGACCTAATATAATTTTGTATGCCCAGTTCTGTTACCTCTCTCCTGGGTTATCATTTAAGAGAAAGTGCTTTTGTTTAAATAGAAAAACAAACACATTAATTCCATAGCCCTTCTCTTTGAGCACAGGGAAACAAGGTAAGGGGATTTTTATGGGATTCCCTGGTTAAACTTTTATCACATCACTGATGAAGACGCTTGATCTTAGCATTCCTTCTTTCCTTATTTCGGAGAGCCCCAAGATATATTGGGTGCTTCACACAAAGATGAAATGTGTATAGATAGCAGCAATCCCCACCCACCCCCAACCATTAAAACTTCATGTTTTCTTTTGCACAATATTTGTGACAGCAAAGTAGTGGTGGTGGGGGAGCATTAACGACGGGTGGGAGGCTGGCGCGTGAAGACCAACTTGGAGGCATGGGCAGCCATCAAAGAAGCGCACAGAGAACATAAACATCTGGGGAAATGCTGTTGTTCATGTTGTAAGTCCCCGAACGTGTTAGCCTGTGGGAGGAAGCTGGGGATGGCAGCATAGCGTTATTATGTGCGAGTGACTGAAGTTTAACATTCCCTATGTGGTTGATAAAACCGTATTATTTCAGCTCCATTTACAGGATTTTCTGTCTCCAAGGAAATAATGACTCATAATGGGTGCATTGTAAACCTTTCTATTACAAAATAACAGCAGGGTCCCCTACGGATCTGTAGTGCCACGAGTTCTGTTCAACATATTCGTAAATGATCTGGGGAAAGGGGTAAAGAGTGAGGTGGCAAAGACTGCAGCCAATACAGAATTACTCAGGATAGTGAAGTCCAAAGCGGACTGTGAAGAGTGACAAAACGGAGTGACTGGATAATAAGATGACGGCTGAAATTCCATGTTGCTAAATGCAAAGTAATGGACATTGGAAAACATAATCCCAACTATGCATGCAAAATGATAGGGTCTACATTTGCTGCTACCACGTAAGAAAGAGATCTTGGAGTCATTCTGGATAGTTCTCTGATAACATCTCCTCAATGTACAGAAGTAGTCAAAAAGCTAACACAACGCTAAGAACCATTAGGAAAGGGATAGATATTAAAACAGAAAATATCATAATGCCACCATGTAAATCCACCTTGAATACTCCCTGCAGTTCTGGTTGACACATCTCAAAAATATATATTAGAATTGGAAAAAGTCCAGACAAGGATGACAGACATGATTAGGGGTGTGGAGCAGCTTCTGTGTAAGGATAGATGAAAAAACTGGGATTGTTCACTTTGGGAAAGAGACGATTGAAGGGAGGAGGAGAGGAAAACTTGGCATTTGTTGTTCATATACCAGACAAGTCATGAGAGTTTTTTTTTTAGTACGTACATGTGATCTATCGCCCTGAGGCTCTTCCCATTCTTTGGGGGAACCTCAAAGAATAAGTCCCCAGATGGTACAGCCCACTGCCAGACCCTGATCCGGGGGAGGGGAAGAGCAGCTGCTTCCAGGTGGGCTACCCACCTTTCTATGCAGGTGAATGGAGAGAGGGTGATCAGGGTTGGGCAATGGATGAAGCATTGGCTTCACTCTCCCCCTTCCAACGTGATCCCTAGTACAGTTGATCCAGCATGGTGAGGGAAACTAAGCTGGACCAGGAAAAGGACTTATCTTGGTGTGCGGAAGCAGGGATCAACAGGTGACTGATAGATGCTGGAACTAGAGGCAAGGGGGCTGCTCCCGCACCCCCTGGCTTGAACTGGTTTCCATTCTATCCAGGGTTTACAGGGCTGTTCAGTGGCTCTCAGCACTCCCCACTGTGAACATTGTTCCAGCGCCCCTGTTGTCTTAAGTATATTGTTTTACAGAACTGTTGTCCTTTCAGCTCAGCCCCCTCCATAATATGTTCGCACTAATGCACTCTTCTTTAATGAGGAATCTCAGTGTTAATACTCCAGGATCAATGTAGTGCAGTTCCATTGAAAGCTTTGATATCGGAGGGGGGGGGGCTTTTTCTGCATCTCAAATACAGTTAGATGCTTATTTCCCCTCTAGCGGCAGTAGAGTTGGACGTGCTTTGGGTAGTGCTGAATCTGTAAAAGTTGCCACCTCTTAGAAATGCTAATTCTTTTAAAAATGGCCCTTTGCCAAAAAAAATCGCTATAAAACGCGAACAAGTTGATCTGACTCTGTTCTCTGTGTTTGATTCCACTGACTTTTTGGGGGGACACAAAGCACAGTTAATAGTCGTTTTTAGATAAACTTGAATGATTGTTTTTAAAATCCATAGCCATCAAAGTGTTAAGGGACCTCACTGGCTAGAGGCAAACCCAAGAGGTTGACTTTTTTTTTTTTTTTGCTTGTTTTGTAGTAACAACCCAGAGTGCTAATCGCCACCATTTTCAAAGCTGGGCGCCCCTAAATCCACAGCGGTGCACCCGAATATAAATTGCCCATCAGAATGACTGAGTGCACACAGTTCTAATGGGAAAGGTGTAGATTCTCTGCATCAGTAAATGCCAGACTATTCTTAACTAGGTGCTTGTGTCTAGTCTGAAGAGTCCAACTTTGACCACGCATTATTAGGATAATTATAAACTGTCTGTAATAGTTAGTAACTTGAACCTTCTCTTCTCCCTTCCATTAAATTGGATTTAATCTACAAATCGAGAACCTCCTCAGCTCCTGATAGGTGCCAGAAACACTCAAATCAGCGAGAAGGGCAAAATGCTCGGTGCCTTATTCTCGCGATGTGGTGAACCCCGGACTGAAAATGCCGTCCCTTATTTAGCTGGGTGAGTTTATTTCATTTGGCCATTTCAAATAGTATAGCTAATAGTCTTCGCCGCAGAGAAGGGGAGTTCTGACAGTGGAGATAAGGCAAGGTCGATGGGGGAACAAAGAAAGAGCTAAGGTTTTTGTATGTCGGGATGTTGCTTCCTCGTGTGAATTGTAAATGCAGCTGAAGGATTGTACGGATAAACGCGATGCGAATGGAAAATACAAAGAATGGGGACTTTGGAAGGTGGTAGCTACTTGGTGGGTAAATTCAAAACAAACAGAGGCAGCCTTTCACCGTGACACTGGTATTTGAAAATGTTCAGCTCAGTTCGATGATCCAGGGAAATCTTCGACTCGGTGCCCGGCTGGAATTTTCGCTTCAATTTCTCTGCCAAGGGCTGCAACAGCCAACAACGCTCACGGTGATTTTATATCACAAGAGCTTGATGTTTGCGACTGGACTCCCTGTCTCTTCCCAACCTGACAAGCGAGCGTCATCCTGCCAGAGAAAAATTCATTTCGTTAATAGAAACGTTTGGCTTTGAAACGGTGACGAACAAAACCATATTTCAACGAGCCCAGTAGAGCTTTTCTCCTTCAACTAGAGCATCATATCGAATTATTGCTCAAGTCCCCCGGTGAAATGAGAAATTGCCCGGGAAGGCTATTTCCCCCAATCTTTGACACAATAATTCATAAGGTGTACCAAAAAATAGAAATTTTATCAGCAAATGAAACTGGTTTTGATTTATTTTGAGCCCCAGTAACGTCTGGACTGAATAATCCCTCTTTGGAAAGTCAGAACACCTTTTTCAGAACGCAAAATTGAGTATTCGGTCTCTAAATGTCTCCGTTGCACAAATGATCAGACAATTATCATTACTTAGGTATGTATGTAATCACAAATAACAACAAACGTATTGGTTGGCCTTCGGAGGAATATATAGAAGAAAAACAGGACTTGTGATTTCACAAAACACTCCCACGTTACAAACCTTCAAAATACATCTGCTCAAGGCAATGCTGATCCTATCAAAGACTGTAGAAAACTACTGCAATCATTCAGAGCCAGTATCCAACCATTTTTCTTGTTAGAGCCAGAAACCATAGATCTTTATCTAGTTTTATGTCTACAGATTCTTGAGCCCAGGCCGGTCGGACTTTTATTTGCAATTACACTTTCTACCATGTTACATTTTTAATATATTTGGTGAAGGCTTTTCTTTACTTTGTTTTTTGGCAGGGTGGGGGAGGGAAGCGAATGAGCCACATACAGTTTAAACATAATTAAAAGCTGTAGGTCGAGATGAAAAGAGAGAGGCCAGAGACACAAAGTTTCATTAGGAAGAGTAAAAAGGAAGTCACTTTCACCGCTAAGTAAAGGAAGAAGAGGTAAACTTGAGTTGTCCTTGAGTTCAAAGGGTTGCTACGGATCAGTTTGCCTCTTCAACAAAGAACCTTTTCAGCCAGCAAACCTCGGCAGCAAATATTTTTAAGCACAGCAGCAAGTGTAGATTTGAACGGGAAAGGTTTGGAGCAAACATTCCGTATTTGTTCCAATAACATGCCCGCTCACTCTATTTAAAATATGATCCATCAGTCCACAGCAAACAAACTAGAGTCGCATCGCCGATCTCTTTCTGTCTCTGCTATGAAGCCGCAAAAGGGGTTTTAACCTTTGTGTGACTTCATTTTAAATGTTACTTGCCTAATGCAAATGAAAACACTTTTGTTTCCAATCGCAAGGTCAGTTATGTCTCTACTATATTGTTATTTTTAGTGTTGTATGTTGATCCCAAGGTATTAGAGAGACAAGGTCGGTGAGGTGATATCCAAAGGTTATATTGAACCAACTTCTGTTGGTGAACGAGCTCTGTGTAGCTCGCAAATTTGTCTCTTGCACCAACAGAAGTTGGTCCAATAAAAGGTATTACCTCACGCACCTTCTGTATCGCATTATGTAATTTTTTAAAAAGCGATTGAGCAGTTTAAAAACACAAAAGTGAATTTTGCTCTGTGTTGATCGCTTCTGTATTGTTTAAGGAACCCATGACTTCTTCACTGGAAATATTTCACGTTATTATCTTAATCCAATTAGAGAACAAGGTTACTTTCCAACCCACTTATTATTATTGTTGTTATTATTATTATTGTTGTTGTTGTTTGTTTGTTTGTTTTGTTGTTTTGTTTTTCAAACTGGGATCCACATTTCCTAATAAATACACTGGAAGAAATGTTTAATTTTTTTTAAAAAAAGAATAAAAACCCTGAAAGTGAAAATTTAATTTTAAATAAACCCAAAAAGAAAGACATAAATATGGATAATCTAGGCTGCATTAAGTCTTGAGATGATGGCTTTTGAACTAGTGTACCTGAGCGAGAAATCTGCCATTATAACAGAGAGAGGATTTGGCACATGTAAACAACCTATTTCCATAAAAGCCCTTCAAACAACTCACAATTTATGTCCAGGTAGCAGGGTGAAGCTGGGTGCCTGGCAAGAATATTTTTTCTTTTAATGACAAAGTCAGGGATGTGACTGATGCCACTAATGTTAACGCCCCTCAACCCCCACTGTTAACATTTGGCTGCTAATGATAAATACCACCAATCATATTGGTGATTATTCTGAAATTGGATTGGGTCTCAGAACAAGGCAGCGTTTCTGAAGATCATTGTGCTATCCATTTCCCTTGAAGGGTGGTGCACATGTATGTTTTTGTAAGTGTTTGTTCATAGGCATTTGTGTATGCTTATATTAATTCATGTGTGCATGTTCAGCTGTAAGTTTACATGTGTGTACATGTGTATATGAATGCATATATGTATGTATAGATCTGTGTCTCTGTAAGGGTATATATATAAGTACTGTGATATATATATATGTCTGTTTATCTCTGCATGTAGGCCTGTTTGTCTCTGTGTGTCCAAGTGTGTTACAAACTGGACAGCTAATGCTAAGGAAACAAATATGACTGAAAAGTGCCTTTCCTTTTTCTGCCTTGCCCTGACTGCTTATGGAAATAAAAGCCCAAGACAGTCTTTAGATTTAAGCTGCAGAAAAGCCAGCAGTCTGAAAAGTGTCAGAAATGTTAACCAGGAATGTCATATATGGGGAAATGCTCCTGACAATAGGCTAATGGCTTTCCCTGCATACATGGAGATGGGGTCATTTGGGACATATAAGTTGAACCAGGAAACTGCTATGGATGTGACCCTGCCACCTTTCTCCAGGCAAAACTGCCATTTGGCCTTGTCTAGATCAGGATTCTGAGGTGATATTAGCATGTTTTTAAAAGACAAGTGTGGAAAAGGAGCACTGCCTTTAACATGTTATACTGGTCAAGTTAACATGAAATCTCATCTATAGCCTGTTAGGGACTACACCATCCAACCCTCAACCCGAAAAATCTTCTGCTTTAGGGCTCCAGTTGTGGGCTCTCTATTCTTAATGCTCTATTGTAATAACACCATCTTCTCTCTCAGTCCCAGATGTCTTGGGGCAAGGGGTAGGGACTGGACTGAGCTGTAGGAATAGGGAGCTGGGGGTGGAGTGGAGATGAGAAACAGGGTTGCATTACATGGTCTGTCAGGCAGCCATATAAAGTGCAAGTGGGAGCCACTTCTCGGTTCCCCCCACAGGTTTGCAGCTGTCCAGAACCTGCAAAGATTTGTTCTCTTTTTGTGTAGAATGTGGACTGCTGTTTTGTACTATTGGGTTTTAAGTATTTGGACAGGCACAACCCAGAAGGCACATGACCTATACAAGGTGGTTTTTTCCAGTTCTTCTTTGATGAGCACTTTAAGGTGACTAATTATGCCATCAAGTGGGCACTCAGTGTGGCTTGTGGGCTGTAGGCTAGAAAGTTTTGACTTCACATTATGTGACTTTGGCCACGTTCCACCTTCTGTTTCCTTTCTTGGCTTGAGAGTGAGCTTTTTGTTGCAGGGACTGTTCTAGCACAATGTAACCCTGATCTTGACTGGGCTTCTAGGTGCTACTCTAATGCGAATAAGAATGTAGTTGAGATTTTCCCCTCTCCACCAAGTTTTCTATTTGAAATTCTCCTTTCATGGTTTACGTATCCAGGGAGATATTTAAATAAAAGCCCCTTGCGGTGAAATTTGGCGTGCCAAACCTTGGCTGGCATGGGAGAGATTGGAAGTGGGACAGAGAAAGTGGCAGAACTTAAAGTGTAAATAAATAGGAATGATAAAAACTCCACACCCCACTTGTGCTGCATACAAAAGCCAGCGCTGCCATTAGAGGAGTATCAAGCAGGGCAATTTCCTAGGGCCCCATACCACAGGGGCACCCCAAAAGCTGCCTTGCTCAGGCTTCGGCTTCAGGCCCATGCAGTTGGACTTTGGCTTTCTGTTCTGGGCCCCAGCGAGTCTAATGCTGGCCCTGCTGGGCGGCCCCCGCCCCCGAAATCTACTCATGACCCCCTAGGAGCCCCGGGGCCCCTGGTTTACAACCAATGTGCTAGGGCATAGTACCAGCATCTACAATTGTGAGTCATGCAATCAAGGTTATATGGAAAGCAATTCATGTTAAAAGAATTCAGGGCACATTATTTCTAAGCTCTTTTTTTTATCACAATCTTCTTACTGTGTCTTTTCGCAAATTTTAATACCCCTTGCTTTTGATGTGGTTATGTGTGTATTCATCACACATTTAGTGTAACATGTGGGTGTTGAAAAGCCAAGAACTTCATGGGGAATTGAACCTTAATGAGACTCAGAACAGTCTCCTGGCTTGTTTTGGAGATACAAAATGTACCATGCTCAAGAAGAGCAATTTCTGAACAACCAGAAAGTTCTTTCTATATTATCATCTAGCTCTTTTTTTCCCTTTCCCCTCCCTACATCCAGAATTACTCCTTTACTGTTCCAAACCACCATGCTACTACAGTATTGGCATTTCTTTCTCAGTGACACTTAGCAGTTTCATTGTGGCAAGTGCTTAGGTGCACAAGGGACGCAAATTACCAGAGAATCTAGTTCCCAAACAGGTAACTATCTAGAGGAAAGGCAGAGGAAGTGACGTGCCCGTCAGTTGTAGAGACAGGAATGGAACCAAGGTCTACTGATCCCAGGGCAGTTGCTCCAGCCACGAGCCTTTGTATCGCTCCATGATCAACTTTTTTCTGTCCTAGACATGGAGTGACACTGAGTTTCTTTGTCCTTGTCCTTTTCCATCCAGACCATCAGCTGGAAGAATGACCGACCACGGGTTCTATGCTTCTCATCACTGTGTGGCTTAGGAAGGAGTAGCCGGGTGCAAACGCTGTCCGAATGTGACATAAGGGCGCAGAAGGGCGTAGCGGCCCCATGATGCGCCTCCACAGCAAGGATTTCGCAGCGGGCGGCTTTCATGTGCAAACGACACACCCTTGCAGCTCCACCCAGGGACAGGGCAGGCAAGAGGGAGGCAGAGCCACTCTTGATGCTGCTCAAAGTAGCTTTAACCTCTGATCTGAGGTGACTTCTACCTCCCTTCCGAACACTCACCCAGACACTGTGAGGCCAGTGATAGCTCAGACATTCCCACATCAACCTCGTTTCCAGAGATGCGACCACTGCCAAGGATCAAGCACTCCATATCGCTGCTCTGAGAGCTGTAGTGTTGTGGCCAGGTTTCCCTGTGGTCTCCAGGGAGTGCCGTAATTAGGGCAGCCCTTTCCTATGCTCAATCTCATCACCACCTAGCCAAGAGCAAGAATGAGTTGGGTGTTGATCAGCTTGGTACATTTTTTAATGTGACATTTCCCCTATTTGAGAGCCTTCTCCTACTTAGTCTATCCATTGGTGGTGGTTGCGGATGTCATCACGGTTATGGGTGAGGACTGATTCCAGATGTTCTTTCCAATTTACAGTACAACTTCAGAGTTATGACCTTGGGAATGGAGGTTGTTCGTAACTTTGAAATTTTCACAACTCTGAACAAAATGTTCTGGTTATTCTTTCAAAAGTTTACAGCTGAACATTGACTTAATACAGCTTTAAAACTTTACTATGCAGAAGAAAAATGATGCTTTTAATCATCTTAATTTAAATGAAACAAGCACAGAAACAATATCCTTGCTTTGTCAAATCTATTTTTTAAAAACTTTCCCTTTATTTATTTTTTGGTAGTTTATGTTTAACATGGTACTTTACTGTATTTGCTTTTTTTGCTTTGTCTCTTCTGCTGCCTGATTGAATGCTTCCAGTTCCAAATGAGGGGCGTGGTTGATTGCTCAGTTCTTATCTCTGGTATTCATGACTCTGAAGTTCTACTGTAGTTGTTTTCTTATATTTGAAAGATCAATTTTAAATAGAAAAAAATATGTAATTTCCCCCCTTGTGTGGGTTTTTCTACAGAAGAGGATGGATTCCGAGATGTTAAGGTCAGAAGGACCCACAATGATCATGACCTGCTGCATAACACGGGCCCGAGTGGAAGTACTGTGGTTAGGGGACTAAGCTAGTACTCAAGAGAGCTAGGTTCCAACCCTCACTCTGCTATTGACTTCCTGTATGACTTTAGCTTAATCACTTAGCCTGTCTGCAAAATGGGGATATTAGCAATTCTCTATTGTGTGGGATTGTTGTGAAGATAAATGCATTAAAGATTGTATGGCACTTACATACTATGATGATAAAGGCCACATTACTACTTCAGGCAGAATTTCATCATGTTGTTCATGGAAAGAGTTATTCTTCCTTGAACACTCTGAAACCCAACAGCATCTAACAGGACAAGTTCTTGGTCTGTGACTGGGGCTCTTAGGTGATATCGAACACAAATAATAAATAATAACAACATCCAATCACTGTTTAAATATTCCTTTGCATGTTAAGAGACCATGCATTGTCTGCTGTCTGTTTCCACTCATTTTAAATTATTACGTTTATTACAGTTGTCATGCTGTCATGTATGGGGGAATTATAGGTGATTTCTTTGTACCTCTGAGTCTTTTGTAATATTCCTCTTCATCAGCTGAATCAGACACCCAGATGCCTGGCTGAACAAAGCTGCTCAACTTCAATCCATAAATGTTTCCACTTAGCTGCGTGACCTTTGATAGATCATGATAGAGTCTTCCAATAAATCAGCTATGCAACTGCTGCTACAAAGCTCTTAACTGGATCTCACTCTAACCATATATACTAACTGCGGGCAAAGGTTTTCTCTGTGCAAATATGAAATTTATGACCTTCCCAGTCATGGGAGTTCCACACTAACTGCAGATGTAAAAGTGTAAACTACAAGTTCATGTTTCGTATGCGTGAGCGTTTCATTAAAGTACCTCGTAAATTCATCCAGACTTTAATGTGTTTGTCTTTGCTTCTATGTTATACTGGGGTGGGTGTTGTTGGTTTTTGTCTTTCCAAAGCACCTCATTTAGATTACCCATTTAAGCTCTGTTCCACAGAGATGAATACACAAAGTCTATGCATGTGTGTGTTAAATAAGGGTCATTTCTTGTCCTATAAGAGGAGAAAACCCCCTCAGTGATATGATATCCCTTACAGTAATATGATGGCCTATATCTTCAAAGGTGACAGGTGATTTTGTGTGCTCTGGTCTTCAAAAAAAGTGAAGTTCCGGAACAGCCTTCCAGTAAGCATAGTGGGGAGCAAAGAACCTACCTAGTTTTAATATGGCATAACATGGCCGGTCAGATTCCAGTTAATGCCAATGTCCTCATTTCTCAACTGGACAGCAATCTATCTGGCTCACTTGTGGGTTAATATTCATAAAATACATATTAGAAATATAAGTGAGTGTTTAGCTGCTATTGAATGCTTGTGAGTTGCTGCCTGCTTTAATCTTACTTGTAATACCTGTGTTCCATACTGCAATGTGCTAGCTGGCCAGTTGTATTATGAGCCTCTGTGACTCACCCTACAGAAGAGGACATTAGTGTGAAGATCTGCTCTTCCAATTGTTATGCCCCTCCCAAAAGAGAAGACCCATCAGTGCCAGAAGAATTCAGGTTGGATCTTACAACTGAAAACACCCCACATCTCGACTGAGGAATCATGAACAAAATGGCTACCTATTTTTATTGTTCTGCTCTTCTTCCTGTGAAGATGAGTCATGCGAACAGACTCCTCTCATCAGCTGAGTTTGCAGCTCAGAGCACATGGCAGGAGGGGATATAAAACCCCAAACAAAAGGAATTAGGTGACTGTCTGATACTTGGATTCTGGAGGAGCAAGGTGTTTCTAGGCATAAGCAAAAGATCCTCCTCTGCTTAACATGGGTTAGCCCTAAAGGACAAATGGAGCTTACTGATTATAGAAGCCTATATTTACTTTTGAAACCTAAGACTATAATTCATAGATTCATAGAAATGTAGGCCTAGACGGGACCTTCATAGGTCATGAGGCCAGTCCCATGCACTGAGGCAGGACTAAGTATTATTTAGACCCTCCCTGGGAGGTGTTTGTATAAACTGTTCTCTCCCTAGGTAATTTGTTTCCATGCTTAACTACCCTTCCAGTTAGGAAGTTTTTCCTAATGTCTAACCTAAATCTTTCTTGCTGCAATTTAAGCCCATTGCTCCTTGTCTTGATGGCAATGGATAAGAACAATTTATCATCTGCCTCTTTATAATAACCTTTCACATACTTAAAGACCATTATTGTGTCTCCTCTCAGTCTTCTCTTCTCCAGACTAAACAGACCCACTTTTTTCAATCTTTCCTCGTAGATCATGTTTGCCAGGCCTTTTATCATTTGTGTTGCTCTGCTTTGTATTTTTTTCAATTTTTCGGGATCTTTCCCGAAGAGTGGTGTTCAGAACTGGACACAATACTCCAGCTGAGGTCTTACCAGCACTGAGTAGCATGGAAGGAATTACTTCTAGTGGCTTGTTTTCAACACTCCTTCTAATACATCCCAGAATGATGTTGGCTTTGGGTTTTTTTTTGCAACAGTCTTACATTGTTGACTCATATTTTGTTTGTGATCCACTATAACTCCCACGCCCTTTTCTGCCATACTCCTTCCTAGGCTGTCATTTCCCATTTTGTATTTGTGCAATTGATTATTTCTTTCTAAGTGTAGTACTTTGAATTTGTCCTTATTGAATTTCATCCTGTTTATTTCAGGCCATTTCTCCAGCTTGTCAAGATCATTTTGAATTCTAATCCAGTCTTCCAAAGCCCTTAAAACCCCTCCCAGCTTGATATTGTCCACATACTTTAGAAGTGTGCTCTCTATGCCATTGTCTAAATAATTTCTGAAGCTAGTGAATAGAACCAGGCCCAGGACAGATTCCTGCAGGATCCCATTCCATATGCCCTTCCAGTTCAATTGTGAACCATTGAGACCTACTCTTTGAGTATGCTTGTCCAACCAGTTGTGCGCCCACCTTACAGTAAATTCATCTAGGGTAGGCTATATTTTTCTAGTTTGTTTATGAGATAGTCATGTGAGACAGTATCAAAAGCCTTAAAGTCGAGATATACCACATCTACCACTTCCCCGCATCCACAAGGCTTGTTATCCTGTCAAAGAAGATATTTGGTTGGTTTGACATGATTTGTTCTTGACAAATCCATGCTGTTATTTATCACTTTATTTTCTACTAGATGCTTACCAGATGAGTGATTATTTGCACCATTATCTTTCTGGTTACCTAAAGTTAAGATGACTGGTCTATAATTCCCTGGATTGTCCTTATTCCCATTTTTATAAATACGCATTATATTTGCCCTTTTCTAGACCTCTGGGATCTCCCTTGTCCTCCACAAGTTCTCAAAGATACTTGCTAATGGCTCAGAAATCTCTTTAGCTAGTTTCCTTAGGGTACGTCTACACTAATAGTGATCGATTCCCGAGTGCTCTCCCCATCGACTCCGGAACTTCACCGCTGTGAGAGGCGGAAGTGCAGTCGATGAGGGAATGGCAGCAGTTGACTCGTTGCTGTGAGGATGCCCAGGTAAGTCGACCTAAGATATGTCAACTTCAGCTATGTTATTTGTATAGCTGAAGTTGCGTATCTTACGTCGACTTCCCCACCCCCAGTGTAGACCTGGCCTTAGTATTCTAGAGGCCCTGCTGATTGGAAGACATCTAACATCTCTTTTAGGCTCCCTGGAAAATCTGACCTTAAACAAGCGCAACCAGATATTGTTATCATGGCTAATTTTTATTATTAAAGTACCATTATAATTGACTATGAAATAGGAGGCTAAAACTGGAGAGCTAATCAGGAGACTGGATTTATCACATTTCATAACACATTCATCAGCATGATCAAGCTTCCTGTTACCTCTTTACAGCTTTCTGGGTGAAGGCTGAGAGCGGACTTTGCCCAGGCTCTGAAACTCACAGAGGTAAAGGTGCTCCTGATTGTTATCGCTGTTCTATAGACTTTAAGGAGTTAATTCCTGACTTGACTCTGTCTCCATCTCTCCCCTAGTGAATTCTATGGGCTCCTTTAACTCACAGCACAGAGATCTGACACTCTGGCCTTTTGTAATAATCCTCTCACTCATGTTATTTCTTCTGGAACGTCTCGTGGTTGCCTGTGCCATAAAGCGCACATTCCAGTCCTCCCAGGCCAGAGTGGTTTGATCTGAGACCTGCTTTCTTTTTACACTTAACTCTTAGCAAGAATGAGCGAGAGAAAAGAACTCAGAATTTTCTACCATTTTTTCCACATTTATTTTCTTAATACCCTTTCTCTCTTGACTCACCAACTTCTTTGATTATAGCCTAGAAGCAGGGCCTTGGCAGGAATAAACTGACATCACTTCATGCCCAGATATTTTTATTTATAATCTCAGTTTCCACACAGTCTTCTTGGAAGTAGCCACCAAGCCACTAGGGTTCATCAGCTATTTGATCACACATCATGAGGGTGCCAGTGGCCCCTGTACTCTGATGAAGCATTTAAGTCCCCGGCCCACTAAATACTTAAGCACATGTTTAATTTCATGCATATGAATAATGCCATAGACCTTAGTTCAGAAGCGAGTAGGATTGATGAAAAACACCTAGCTCTTATATAGCGTTTTTCATCAGTAGACCTCAGAGCACTGTACAAAGGAGGTTAGTATTATTATCTCCATTTTACAGATAGGAACGCTGAGGCCTAGATGTGGGAAAAACTTGCCCACAGTCACTCAGCAGGCCAGTGACAGAATAGAACCCCTGATCAGCATCTTATCCACCCCGCCATACTGGCCACCTCTATTTCAGATCAAGCTGAGTGTTTTTTAACAGCATGAAAGCATGTTTCTTTAAATAAAACAAGATGTGTGGCTGAAATCAACTATTTCAGATCACTTTGATAGCTAGCTGCATTCAGGTATGCATGTGTTTTGCAGAGAATATACACGCACTTAGAGCTTTAGTGATGCTCTTTTAATTATATGAAAATAAATGAAGTCATTCAGTTCATCGATTAAATCTGAGCTTCATGAAAAGAAAAGATTAACTCTAATGATTGGATTGCTTGATTGTTGTGGCTGACTAGCAAAAAAAAATCCACACTTTATTTTGACTATTTCCTTTTCACTGAAAATAAAAGCTGTTTGTAATAACAGAGTGCAGCATGGTCAATAAATACAAACCTTTCCCCTTCCCCTTTTTTCAGTCTTACAAACCCTTCCTATACCACTGTAACTGAGCCCAGCCCTGGTTTGGACAGGGCAGCACATGACAAGAGACATCTGAGGTAGGTCTTGAATTTACCAGAGCGCCTACAGTTCAGTTTTAATCAGAGACTGCCCCCTGCTGGACTCAGAAGGGGATTCATGTCCCACGCTTGTAATCCCTTCAAATTCTTGGTTGTGTCACTGTACACCTCTCTCAGTCAATCTGTTAGGTTAAGGGAGAATTCAGTCTTATTGACAGTTTGGTTTCCCTGGATGCAGCCTGGGAAGAGACCACCCTCTGCTGGACTGGGAAGATTCCCTGCTGTCACATTTTACACTGGAGAACTGTGTTAAACCAAAAGTCCATTCGAGTCAGCCGGCGACACTGATCTTATGAAACTATTGATTACAATGACATTGATGATACTCAGATATGTCTCTATCTTTGCCTCTGCCTCTCCCTCTCTGTCATTGTCCGCACTAGAGATATTTAACACATTAGCTACTGTTTGGTTCCCCTAGCCACATTTGTAGCACACATTCAAAAGTTTGAAGCACATAGACGGTCCATCCACCATGTAAATCAGAGTTCATTGCTAACCAGCATGTGATTCTCCAGCATGCCAATTTTCCACCCCTCCAGTGCCAGGATGAATGGATATCTTGGGTGCAACGGTCCCAGCAGCGTGACTAGTCCTACAACAACAATCTCACAGCCTCCTGGTGGCTGGTCTGAATTATGCCGACTGTGATTCCCTCCTGCGCCACTAACTTGCTCTGTGCCTCAGTTTCCCCATCTGGATAGTGGAGGAGAGTAACATTTACCTACTTCACAGGGGGATTGTTAGGTGTGAATGAAGGTTCCTAACATGATTTGAGCCCATCCATTGAAAGGTGCTACAGAAATGCAAAGTGATATTCTTTAGGTATTTGTTTACTACAATAGAAGCAGAAATCTCCATTTGGCCACTGCCCTGGTGCCCTAGAGAGCTAATCTGGTATGAAACAGATTTTTAAAATGTTGTTATTTGTGTAAGGGCACCATCAGGAGAGAAAGCCCATTTCTCTGCCTAATGGTGCTTCAAACACTCCTGTGAAGTTAAATTAACACCACTAAAGGGAAAGATTAGAAGTCTCTTTAAAATGGCTCTTGGGAAAGTTTTCAACCCAATCTATCTGCACCCATGACACAGTATAAAGATCCAGATAATGTGAGTGCAATAAAGCTGTAAACACAAGCAGCCTTGGTTTTAAATTAACAGGAGCGTTATTTACTTCTGGGCAATTGGATACAGTAGGGCTATTGCATAATTTCCATTATTTTGGAGAGGGTTTTTTTTTCCAGGTGTGCAGGGAATGTTCAGGTTCATTAATTAAAAAGGCAATATAGAAACTTTCATGGGGGGAGGGAGCGATTTCCCCATTTTCCTCTTTTTTTAATTGAGTGCTTCATTTTTATTAAGGTTGGTTGGTTTCTGTCTAGGTCAATACATAATACCAGCATTTAATTCTCACAGGAATGGCTGGATAGGAAGCTAATAACATTAAAATGATAATAAATCAGCCCCATGGTAGATTTTATTATCTCGTTTTGGTTCAATTTTGTTAATGAATGAGTCAGGCTTTCCATCCACCAAACAGCTTTTCAGTCAGAGGTTTCTTTACAGAAAGCTAGTTTGCCTTTTTTGGCTTTTCTGGCCCAAATCCTCAGGTATTTAGGCTCCTAATTGCTACTGAAATCAGTAGGCAATTAGGAGCCTAAATATGCCTAAGGATCTGGGCCTTTCTCCTCTCCCTAGCTGCAGACTGAGGTTAAGCCCATTGATGGCAATGGGAGTCTTTCTATTGACTTCAATAGACTTTGTATCAGGCCCTACATTAATTTCTCCTTCATGTCATAAGAAATGTATCTGCCTGGGTTAGTGCTTCATGAGAAGAAAGGGGTTAGTAGGAACATAGGAACTGCCAAACAGTTCTCAACATTTTTCCTGCTGGGGACCCCACTCCTGGCATTACTCTCTTACATTACCAGAATCTAGCTGGGCCCTGCTCCTATTAAGCCGTGTGGGAAGGAAAGTGTGTGTTTGCAAGACCCTGATACCTCTCTGTATCTCACTCATGTCATGCGCTGTACATCTACAGTGGGGCCTGTGTAGATCAGCTTCTTGCCACCAACAATGACCAGTGCTGCCTACTTCACTGAGATCTGCAAGGGGGCAACTATGGCACAATCAGTCCTTAAGGGGAAGTTTCTTCCTAACAGACTAACTTGTGTCATGTAGGGGTTGGCTTATGCCCTGAAACAACTGATGAAAACAAATTACTGGTTCTACCTGCGTTGCATTGCATCCGAGGCTGGACCAAAACTCTTGCATTCCCTGTTGGGGTGTTCTTTTATCACATTTATTTGTGGCTGGCAATTTCAAAAGTATACACAAGTTGTTCCAGGACCCAACACCTGTAGCATATCCCATAATGAGCCAGAGTAAACCTGCTATTACATACTCTCTATTCACTCAGGCCCAGTTCAGCAAAGGAATTATTATTCACGTGTTTAGATTGGCTTCTAAAAGATTGGCATTTGCTTAAAGTTAAGCACATTCTTAGGCCATTTGCAAAATGGGGGCCTAAAAAAGGATGCGAAGGTAGATGGCCAGACCTAATAATGCTTTTGTGAAAGGCCTGGTGAACTACAACAAAATCTTGTCACTTACCTTGGGCCTTATGTTTTTCCTGAAGTCTTTCCATTTACTTCAAGGGGGTTTGGGTCTGGCCCAGACAAAGAGGTTAGATGCAAGGAATTTTTTGAATATACTGTACATTGTGGCAGGTGTGTGTATGCACTCCTATGCCTATGTTATAGTTAATAGTTCTGTTGTGAAACGTTTGTTAGATCTCTTGCTTTCTTTTATTTCATAGTCACGTTCCTTCTGAGACAAAGAAGTACATTTTGAGAGCAAATTTATGGACGATTATTTTATCTGAATGCATCAAAGCAAAGAACCAAAAACTAGGCAGAGAAAAAAAAAGATTTTTTTTTTGTGCCAGTCACTTGAACTTTCCTTGAACGAGATTATAAATGCACCGGGATTTATAATTCGTGGATTACTGTCCTTTGGATCCTGTTGCTGCATAATCTTTAAATGTAAACCAAGATAAATTCAGCATGACATCCTGATGAAAGCACTAGTAATCTTTTAGTTCTGATTTGTTTTCCTCCCTTCGGGTTGATGCTCTGGATTGGGAAACCTTTCTTATTAATTAAACTGAACCCAGGACGCCCTCTAGCGTTGCCTAGCTCTCAAACTGCAGTCTAGTATCAGAGAGGTAGCCGTGTTAGTCTGGATCTGCACAAGTGACAGAGTCTTGTAGCACCTTATAGACTAACAGATTTTAGGGATCATGAGCTTTCGTGGGCTAAGACCCACTTCATCAGATGAATGTTGTGGAAATCTCCAGAGGCAGGTATAAATAGCAGGCAGGAAAGCAAGGGAAATTCAATTGGGGGGGAAGGGGCGGTGAGGCCCACTTCCAGCAGGTGATCTGGAGGTGTGAACACCCAGAGAGGAGAAGCTGCTTTTGTAATTGGTGAGCCATTCGCAGTCAATTTTGAGTCCGGACCTTATGGTGTCGAATTTGCAGATGAACTGGAGCAAAGACTTTGAACGCCTTCAAGTTTTTGCATTTCCTTCCCACTCAGGGCAAGAGCACATGGGACAGATGCCCAGTTTTGACAAAAAAAATCATGACCTCTTTGATGTCAGCTCAGGCAAGCAGTGACGACACCAGCGAGCTCAGGCCGTCCCTGAGTGCTGGGACTCAGGCTGACAGCCCTGGTTCGGGTTGACAGCCCCATATGGCAGGGCTCAGGCAAGCCCTGAATGCCAAGTGGCTGAGTGTGTGGGGCTGGGCTGGCATCGCTGCTTACCCAGCATCCCGTTGTTAGTTGAGGGAAATAGGGTCACCTTACAAGGTGGGCTAGGTCTAACCCCATGGTGTCCGGCAACAGGTAGGGACCAGGATGACTGGGCTGAGCTTGAGAGCTGCTACTCCCAGTGTGAATTACCGGGAATCGCCCTGCCACCCTCTCCCAAGAGTCAGTGGTGTCTTCCCTCTTTTCTCATGCTGAGCACCTACTCCACTGCCCTTCTTATCCCTGACAATCCTCCCTCTCTACCCCTGACTCACCCTGGTTCCCACCCCAACTTCCCCCAACACCCTGTCTTCCTCCCTCTGCCCCGACTCATACAGCTGTCCAATCCCATTTTTAGATGTGCAAAATTCTTTCGTCATGCATATGCATGACTACGTGTGTGTGTGTGTGTAGGTGTGTAGCATATACATGCATGACATGATGTGTATTGCTCAATATCTGCCTTCACCAGTCTAATCTCTGGAGGTCACAGTGACCAAGGCGTCCTTCCAAAGAGAGGAGAGTGAAATTAGCTTTTTAAGATATTCTTCCCAGCTGATACCTGCAAGTAACCAACTGTAGTGTTCTGAATGATCTTTGGAAACATAGCATTCTTCTCCTTGCCTTGATAAACTCCTTGGTCAACCCAGTGATGTCAATGGAGCTACCCTCATTTACATTATCTGAGACACTGGCCAGTCAATTCCAGTTTACTGCAATTTTCAGGTTTACTGAATGCTCATTCTCTGAAAGCAGCATATTATTTGTCTCTAAACAAGAAGCAAACCCACCTTTTCTTCTTCAAATAATCCAGTATGCGGTTTGACTAAAGGTGGCTGCCCAGTGCCAGTTAGCTCCTGCCACCATTAAAGATATGACAATATCTACCTCAGATATTTATTCCTCAGTATCGACCTGCACTTGTGCTGAAATATAGGGAGACCATTTTATGCAATTCGTCAGGCCCCTCGTTCTTCAAATATGTATGCATGTGTTTAATTTTAATGCAATCGAACACAGTGGGAATACTCGCCTGCATAAAATTAAGCAGCTACTTAACTAATTGCAGGACTGGGGCCAAATGGCCTGATTTTCAGATGTGCTAAGATTCTGCAGCTCCCATTGACTCCAGTGATATACATTGGTGCTCAACTCTCCTGTGTATCAGGCCATAACATTATCAAATTACTTGTTTTTCAAAGACTATGTTAAGGCCCTTTGTCCTGCATGCACCCAATCACCTGAGTAACTTCACCTTATGTGAGTAGACCTATTGAACTTGATAGACCTCCTTACCTGTATAAATCTAAGCATGTGTCTAATTGTCTGATAGGATCCGGACTTGGTGAACAGTGCCTAATTAAACAATCCCAGAGAGTGAAGTCCTCGTTGTCCTCAAACTGGTACAATTCAGATGACTCGGCCATTAAATATACTCCATTCCTGATTTAGAGGGACCATCTCTAGAACATAAGAACAGTAGTGCTGGGTCAGACCAAAGGTCCATCCATCCCACTATCTTGTCTACCAACAGTGGCCAATGCCATGTGCCCCTGAGTGAGTGAACCTAACAGATAATGATCAAGTGATTTCTCTCCTGGTATCCATCACCACACTCTGACAAACAGAGGCTAGGGACACCATTCCATACAATCCTGGCTAATATCCATTAATGGACTTAACCTCCACGAATTTATCCAATTCTCTTTTAAACCTTGTTATATGCCTAGCCTTCACAGCCTCCTGAGGCAAGGAGTTCCACAGGTTGACTGTGCGCTGTGTGAAGAAGAACTTCCTTTTATTTGTTTTAAAGAGATGCCTATAGAGACCTCAGTTTCCTTGGCCCACACAGTGCCTTGGCCTCTTTGCTGAGACAGCACAGGAGCAGTAATTTCTAATTGTGATTTGTACACAAGAATTCGTCTCCAGCTCATTTTCATATAAACGACCTACCAATCATGAACTGGCAACAATTTTTGGTCCTATATGCTTTGCGTCTCCGCAACCCTTACCAATCTCTTAAACCACTAGAACTCATGGAAAGGTGCATCACTGTCGATTGAAGTAGCTTTGTGTTTATTGCTTAATATAGGGCTTTAAACACTTAATATCTGTGATATCAAAGTCTCCCCACTTGGGAATGTTTATGATACTTGTAATACTTCCATGTACAGACCTAGCACCATTTGCAAACAGGAATGAAATTTCACAGCAATGCTATAAAGGAGGAATGTATTATTATCCTCATTTCACGGGAGAGGAAACTGAGGCACAGAACCGTGATGTGATTTGCCCAGGTCAGCACAATAATACCATAGACCAGTGGGAAGAGAAATGTGTTTGTGTACTGAGGCTATTGGACTGGGATTTAGGAGGCATGGACTCTGCTCCAGGCTCTGACACAAACTTCCTGTGGGACCTTGGGTGTAGCACTTCATCTTTCTTGCCCTCTATGAGATGGGGATAATGATACTTCCTTTTCCCTAGGAGTATATTTAGGATGAAATCCATATCTGTTAGACACCTAAATATTTTTGAGGATCTGTCCCTTAAGCTCTGTGGGCAGAATTCTCTTTCTCTGTGTTTGTACCTAGCCCAATGAGACCCCCTTCTCAGGTGTAGCCACTAGGCCCCCCAAAACACAAATAATAAATAATAATGTCTCGTGGCTCCAGCCCTCTTTCCCTCTCCCCATCACACGTGTCAGCAAAAGTGTCAGAATATTTTTTTTTAATCTGCAAGTATTTGATCACCTTGAGAAGGTCCATAACTCTCGAGGGAGGAGCCTGGTTCTAGTACCGGAACAAAAGGCGCTCTTTTTTTGGAAACCTCCCTCGACCAACTTAGTCTTCAGTAAGAGTCTGTTCCTTACTCAAGACCATGACCTGTGACCTTCAAGGTCAGACATGTCTAATCCCAAGAACAGCTATCTTTGGTCAACAGTGGATTCTGTCTCCAAATTCCTAGCAATGGAAGGAGCTGGCTACACAAATCCCAACCCCTACACAAGACAGAACAACCTCAGGCTAGCTCAAATAATATATGAGAGCCAGTGGCGTTGGGAGAGAGTGGAGGAGGGAAGAGTCTTTTAAAAGACCCCGTTTCAAAGGGATGCTTGTTAAATAGTTTCAGGGTGATGTAGTGGATTGGCCGTTCGCCATTGAAGTAGACAACCAGCCAGCCTGGAACTCCTGGAGGTTCTTTGTGCCTGTTGAGTTTTGGATCCGCCATTTTATTTTATTTGTAATGGAGGAATAGAGGAAATCCACACGCGTCCCTGAACTAGAGAGCAGAAGAGATTGAGAAGCTAGATATGGCCAAGTTTAGCCGCCTGCTCGGTGCGGAGCTCTGTAGTAACAAAGGCCCATTCTCCTTTTTGACACTGCACAGCTAGGAATCATAAAAACTCCTAGGGGAAGGTCCTCAGAGGAGGGGGAGCAAAAAAAGGCTCAAATCTCTTCACTTTAAAGTGGACTTTAGCTGACTTTTTTTATGGCATGGGCCTTAAAGGAAAGGATCAAAGACACCTTTTGCAGAAGTCATGGCGTCTGAGCCACAGGAGGAAAAAAAAATCTGATGACTTTCCTGCTCGAGGTGTTGAAACTGTTGCTGTGTGCTTCTGGTTATTATTTTCGTCCTGTCTTTCCCTGCCTGAAGGGCGTTGCGAGAGGCGGGTTAAAGGCTGAAAATCCACCCAGCTGAGAGCAGGATTCAACGCCAGACGTTCTGACAATCCTGTGGTTTCAGATCAAGTCGCGAGTCAACTCCCGTTCCAAGGTTTGAGTTTTTAAATTCATGATAAATCCCTGGGCGTCTGGGTGGGAAATCACACACACAAAGAGAGGAAAAAGTTGTCTTATTGAAAAAACTCAGGTGAGGTGACTTTTTACAAGAAAGATTTGTGTGTTTTTTAAAATAGGCCTCTAACGTTAAAGGTTACACCCCTTTAGTGAGAGCAGTGATTATGATAGATAGGTAGATAGATATTGGGATGTGTATGGGATAGATAGATATTGAGATGTGTATGGGATAGATAGATAAATAGATAGATAGGGTATTTCCAATATAGGCAAGATAGTTTAATACCATCATAGTTTGCCAATGAAAGCAATTTAGGGACTTACATTTTAGGCTGGAAATGAAGTCTTTTGTCAGAAGCAACTTTGTCAACACCTGTTTTCTGATTATCATGTGACTCTACATCATGTGGTACCATTTTCAAACCCCCTGTACTTTCCGTGGCTTCGGATCAGCTCAGCAGACCCTTGGAAAGGGGTGGGAGGACAGGAATCCACCGTCGGCTTCACTTAAAAAAACACCAAAGAAAATATGAAGGCTATTTAAAATGTTACCTAAACAAAATCAAACAAATCGTTGCAAAAATATGATATACGCTATAATCTCCTGTGCTTGATCAAGTAGCCAGTCTAGCATGGAAGATAACATAATATAACACGGATTGTTTGAATATCTGTCGATTTTCAGAAGTGTAAAGCCATGGGGAAAGGTGGGCGGAGAGATTCTTGAGATAAAATGAAAGAAGGTGGAATTCGTGGGTGATTGGAATACGGTGGCAATCGGAATATGGTCCACTGTGTATTGTATGTACATTTAGCGATGACCGTCCTGTGACTAGACTCTACAGTCTGCTTCACTTAATGTTACCTGGACAGTAGATTTGTCAAGATTTCAATTTTCGTCGTCAAATGCTTAGTTTAAAAGGGGAGGGGAAGACTGCTTTTAAAATAAAATTACCTTCCTCTTGCCTTCTACTATTGAAATGGATGTCCTTTTATTAATATTGATCCAGCCCCACGTTTTTCACACTGTAGATTTTTTTTGGTGAACTTGAAGGGGATAATTAAATTATAAGGCGAGGTGATTTTCTTCTTCTCCTAAGGCCAATAGCATTGCTATGTTAGATATTTCCCCATACTATCCCCTTTCCTGGATCTTATCCAATTACCTTCCTCCTTACTCACCCCATACCCCGGAAAAAATAACTGCTAAAAATATCCGCACCAGTAATATGCTTACGGGTCATTCAGAAAACACATCGAGTTGAATACGCTAGGAAAAATTTGCAACACTTATCCACCACGTATAAACATATCTGGTGGCATGAGTTCACTTAATGCTGAAGGGCGCTCTGATTCTCTTTATCATGTTGCTACCCTTAAACCAGATTGAGCCGATACTTTGAAACACAAAATAAGCCTGCAAAGTAACTCAAAACTTTGTTAGAAGCAAAGGCCCAATCCTGTAGGCAAAGCTGCCATTGAACCATACTGTCCAGCACCCACGTGTTCTGATGATGGGGACGGATGAGTGGAAAGGTCCGACCATTAGAAAAAATGTTTTGTATATATTTGCAAAATCCTATGTAGACAGCAAAGGCCAGGATATTTTTGACACGGGAACGTCTAGAAAGTAGGCCTAGAAAACAGAGAAAACCTTAGACTGGGAGTGTATAGTTTGCAGCCACGATAACGATTTAAATACATTTATCAGTCAGTTACTAATTATCCTTAATTAAAGACTATTTTAAATTCTTCTGACTGGCAGAGGTCTATTATCTAAGTAGGAATGTTTCCTCCATGAATGCCTTCTCCACATTCCATGTTGAATATATTAATACCGTCTTCAGGGTTGATAGTCACAAAATGTTTCACATGCAGTCTGGATCAGTTTGAAGCATTTAAGAACTACCCATTAGAGGCGAAAAAAACGGTTCCAGGAATCTGTCCCCGGGCACGGCTAGTTTATAACCAGTGCCTTTGTTCTCTGGGAAGTTTTGTTAAACAGTTTTTAGAGTTCTCAAACAGCTGCAAAGAGTGTCTTTCTTTGAGTGAATTAGCCAATGTGATTTACTAATCTCCTACTTTTTAAAAGACTCAGATAAAACAACACTATGTGCGTGTGTGTGTGTGAGAGAAAGTAAGACATCACATGTTATCGCAAGATAAGCTTCAATCAATCTGTGGCGAGATATCTTCCCTTATTCCTTAGAGGGCGGCTGTATTTCAAGACGGAATTGGATACGCCGTTTCCAACGATTGCCTCCATCCTGCAGTTTATAACTGCTGCGTTTGGAAAGTGTCCACTCAACTCCCTGAAATGCTAAAGGTTTTTCAGTGAGAGCAGAGGGATGATTTTCTCACATATAACATCATTTCCCCCCCTCAATGACAGAGTTAGGATTCATTCAGAATATTTTTAAAATGTCCTGTGCGAAACCTGCATAAAATTCATTAAAAAAAAAAATACACATGTATAAGACGTACTGGGGATTGCAGGACTTGGCTTCCTTCGTTCTTCCAAGGCAAGATTCTCTGATGTTGTTAAAACAAACGTACAAACTAAAATAATGTATTCAATAAATGCGTTTCTCACAGAGGCTGGTTCTTATCCAGTGTTAGTGGGCTTACACCCCCATTACGCCATTGAGTTCATTGGGGTTGTCGCTGATTGACACCGATCAGAAGTCAGAATCAGGCCCGCAGCACTGGCCGTTGCTGGAGCATTGAACTTTGCGTATCAAGACAATGTTCTTATTCCGCTATGTCTTGAACAATCGGCCAAGACCTTGAATTTCGGGAGGGAGGGGGAGTTAATTAAGAAAGTCAGCCTATTGCAAAAACTAACGGGAACAAATATGTACATACCAAGTTAGGCCATCTCTCGGTGTGAGTCTGTTATGGACTAAATTCTACGTAGCGCCACCACAAACATTTCATACTGGAACGTAACTTGTTTCATTTCACAATCCAGAATGGCCTGCTCCAAAAGTATTAGAATTCTTTTTATTTTTTGCTGACATGCTCAATTCCAGCTGCTCGTGATTCACCACGGCGGAAAACCAGCGAGGTGATCCGGATAAAAGGCAACATCAGGAATACAAGTCTAGTCCCCTGGCTTTTCTATAGTGAAAACCTTTCAGAAGTGGGATTAGTTTTTTTTAATACAATTATTTACTTATTGGTTCATTGATCTAGGTCCCATCAATATGAAAACTGAAAACAATATAAGATAAATTCAGAATAGGAGGCCAGGCCTTGTCTCTAATGTGTTACGTACCGTTTGTATGTGCCTTGTGTATAGATTTAATGTATATCCCAGTTGTGTAGATATTTTAATAGCTATACCATAGGTGTATGTATATTTATCTCTTTGAGTATGTGTGGATAAAGCTAAAAGATTGGTTAGGTTACCTTACAAAAAAAAAGTCTTCAGCTGTTAATAGTTCACCTTAATTGATTAGCTCCTTAGAGTTGGTATGGCGACCCCACGTTTTCATGTTCTCTGTATCTATATCTATATCTTTATCTTTCTATTGTATGTTCCACTCTATGCATCTGATGAAGTAGGTTTTAGCCCATGAAACCTTATGCCCAAATAAATGGATTACTCGCTAAGGTGCCACAGGTACTCCTCATTCTTCTCCATTCAGTTCCTTTAACCCTAACTTCCAAATTCAGAGTTAAAAACGTGGAACTGGGAAATCAACTTCTTCTTGTTAAAATTTAAGTCCTGTGTAGAGGGAAGAGGTCTGCCTTCCATGATCAGATATACATTCCCGCCTTCTTCACAGCTCAGATCCCTTTTCCCTGGCCTATCAAAGGTTTCCTGCCGCAAGCTTTCCCCCAAAACTCCCCCAGTAACATCCCCAAATATTATTGGGGAGGTTAATAATAATTCCATTAGAGTCACGCGCTTGGAGGGAGAGACAAGCTCAACTTTAGCTACAGATGTTTGCTTTTGGGGAGGGGAAACACCCCAGTCCTCTGAAAAAAAAACCCCACCCCAGTAAAGTTTCCCATTAAAATTGACACCATGGGATGGCTCTAGCGGTCACGTCCACCTCGGATTGGTTCGCTCACCGGAAGTTGCTCGCAGACGCCTTTCCCAGCAGATAAGTCAACTGCCTGAGACTCTTTTTTTCCCCTTCCCCCAAAAGTATATTTCGTCACAGTCCCAGCCCCACAGATCCCCGGTGCAGCTCCTTGTGCAGACAACTCTCCCATCGGTGCTAGTGCCCAAAGCAATCAGTGACAGCTGCTTCTCGGCCCCCATCTTCCCCCCCTTCCCACCCTGCACCCTCCCCTTCTTCCTATTGCAAACTGGGGGTGGGGGGAACATTTCCCTTACCTCCTTTGGGGGCGAGATGAGTCGCCACCAGTCAGGACTGCGGCGGTACCTTCCGTCTCCTTTCCACCCCGGTTGGGGGAACCGGGCAGGTCACAAAGGTCCCTGGGAGGGTGCGCCCGGAGGCAAAGAGGGGGCGTCCAGTTTGAGATTGGATGCTGAGAACCATCCTGCTCCCCAGGCAGAGGGCTCGACTTTCTCCAGGCCT
The DNA here is from genome assembly GCA_007922305.1 of Dermatemys mawii. NCBI lineage: Eukaryota > Metazoa > Chordata > Testudines > Dermatemydidae > Dermatemys > Dermatemys mawii. Next base: position 4,867,283 of record ML677404.1, on the reverse strand, counting down.
GAGTCCATCCCCAGCCCGGGGACCGGACCTTGCCAAAGCCTCGGCCGCTCTTCACACCCTCAAGTAGCCACCAAGCCAGCGGGTTCGCAGGTGCTTTCGTTGCCAACTGACTTCACCCCCCCTGCAGCTCATGGACACCGGCGAGAATGTAGCCCTCCGTCCTCTTGCTCGGACACTCTGAAGGGGGATCATGAAGCATCCATGAGACTGAAACCCGGCTGTGGATCATCTGGGAAGGGGAACACGGCAGAGCGGCGGTTTTCTCTCCAGGAGGTTCCACTTTTAGACAGGCCTAAAGACGAACCAACGTCGCAAGAAATACAAGGTGGGTCCCGAAAGAACAGGAAAGCAACCGTAGAGCAACAGAAGGTAACTAACGCCAGTGGTCACAAAGCGCAGGAAAAGCGGGTTTGCAGTTAGAACCAGGTGATTTTAGCCAAGGAACCGGGCGGGGGAGGGGAAGGTGGGAATTCCCCACCCCCCACCCCCGCTCTACGACCCTTTTAGTTAAAAATTATTTTCCAGCACCCAGGCTCAATGCCGGCCCTCATTCTTGAGTGGGCCGGTCGGAAAGATTTAAAAATAAAGTAAAATAACCCAGCGCTTGGACAGATTCCCCCCGCCCCCGCGATGGCTAGTAAACGAAAACGCCTTTTTGCCCAGATATTCTTCTAGCGAAGAGATCCAAAGTCACAGACAGTCAGGTAAGTCATTTATGGACCCAGCGCGTTTGGAATAAAGGTGGGTAGGAGACCGGGGAACCAAAGCTGGTCATTCCGCATGTGTCGATTCCAAATACTGTTCCTTCTTCTCCTCAGACTTGCAGACACCTGTGTGGGGAAACCAAGGTAGTTTAGCCACGTGAATTGCCAACTAGACCTGCTTTTTTTTGAATGATCATTTCCTTCCAATCCTCTGAAATAGCTACCTAAAGCCAGCCTTGCCTTCTTCGTCGCCAAATGTCAGGATGGGAGACAAAACCCCCACCCCATTTTTGTCTCCCCTAGCGTTTGTGTGTTTGGGGGAGAGGGAGGTTATCGTTCCAGTCCATAATCAAACACGGCTTTAAAAAAAAAACAGCTATCGCTTTCGACCCTAGAAATCGAATTAAAACGAAATCACCAAAAGCTATGCAAAAATGTGGACTCGCCACAACTATTTAAATGCCAAAGAGAACTTTTCTACTGGGGGTGGGGATATATGTGAGGGTGGGGGGTTTCTTAAACTGCATCCAGGATCTTCATAATAAAAATACCAAATAAGAAATTGTGAGGTTGCACTTTTAATGGACTATCTAGCTTTAACCAAGGTACCCTTTTTATTTTCGCAACGCCATCCTAATTTCTTTGCTTCCTGGCCTATTTTTAACGACGCTGTTTATATTGGTTATTTAATTGCTTGCCCTTTAGTGGACAAGAAGGGCTGTCTCTGTAGACTTGAAACTATGCGGTCATTTCAACAGGACTGCCAAGTCCACTTGCTTCGGGAGAACGTCTGGTTTATGTTCCTCTCCACGTTTATAGTGCTGTTTCTCCATAGAGCTTACATAGATCGATATACATTTGCTTCGTTATTATTGTAACTTTAAATGCAATTTCCTACAGTTCCCTACTTTGTATAGTTCTCTACTAACTTTGGTGTTGAAAACCGTGAAAAAGACCTATTAGTTCAACCGGCTTATTTAAACAAATTAATCTATTAATTCTTCACTGTACTCCCCTCGGAAACTAACCTGATGTTGTCAATTTGAATATTTCATTGAAATAAGAGCATAGTTTTGTATATTTCCTTGACTGCCTTTTGCCAGTCAGTATTTCTAATTCCTAACAAAGGAGAATTATTAGAAAGATTTAAACCTCTTTGAAAAATATCTCCGGAATCAATGTAAGTAGGTGAAAGTACTAGAAGCAAAAAGACCAAGCCTGAAAATAGTGATAATGCTGTGATCTTTCGATTTTTTTTTGGTAGGTTAATGTCGGGGGCGCGGGGGGGGGGGAAAGAAAAGCGTTTGCACTATAATCCCTTGAGGCTATATGTGAAGCAGCTAGACTAAAAGTTTAATTTGGTAAAGTTAAATGTGCATATACAGATTGACTGCTCGTTGGATCATAAAATAAGTTTGTTTAAAACATTTTGGTAATTTCCATTATTTAATGGCAATCAACCTAATGTTTCCTATATTATGCTGTACCTGCTGCTAAATTACTTGTTTAGGCTTAGCCACTCTGCCAAAATACTCTACTACTAATTAAAGAACATTTCAGTTGACTGAGTCAGTAACTTTGCAGCGTCTGTGGAGACCAATAAAGATTTAAAAATAAAGTTTGGGGTTTTTTTCACACTGAGAGCTGGATCCCGCCAAGCACATGAAAGACTTTACTCACGTGAGTTATCGAAGGGATTGTTCATGTGACTAAAGTTACGTGCTGAATTTAAGGATTGGAATTCATGCGACAATCAGTTTATCCCCCACTGCATTTAAAAATAAATTATTTGTTTTTAACATGTCCATGTTAGCCACAAAAACAAGGCTATTGACCTCTAATACATTAAAAACAAAGCAGCAAACAAAAACCTAAAGGATACTGCTGAAATAAAGTTTAGTGTTTGTGCCTTGCTACAGAGGAACATTTTTGTTTTAAAGCGTTCACTTCTATTTAGCGTCTGCAGACAATACAACAAGAGATGTATTCTGAGGAAACTTTTAACTGTAATGGAACCACGTATATTGGGTTTTTTTAAAGTATTTTTTACTGTCTGAAAAATTCCCCTCTGCTGTTGGGAGACTTGATTCTGCTCTTAAGTACAAGGATATATATCAGAGGGAGCAGAATTTGCTCCTATATGTCGAATTGCTTAATTCTTCAGATACTGGGGGGACGTGATCATACTATAATGACAGATAAATTATAGGTCGGATTCTAGGATTTTCTATCCAGAAAGAGACTCAGTCTAAAAATGATTTTAGTCCTTGGAAACATATTTACTGACAGCTGTTTTTCAATATGTTCAGGTGTATGCTGGACGGACCAAAATGGCGTGTCGAATGGCTTCCTATTGAGTTCTTTGACTCACTTAAATGGACACCGTCGATTTTTAACAAATCTCTCCATTCTCTGAATCATGTTGACTTTCTATTGTTGCACCGATCTCCTAAAATTAGAGATTAGATTGAGAAATTTTTTTAATTGTGAGCATTTGACAGCAGCAGCTTGTATTTAGTCAGGTTCACTTTTCATAGTAGATGTCTCCTTTGCTTTGTGGGAAACTTTCCCACAACAAGAGGTCAAATATTATTATTAATAATAATAAATAATAATAAATGGTTAACACGTAAGTGTAAAGCCACAAAAAATGGGAGGGGGATTTAGGTGCAGATCTAATACCTGAAGCTACCTTTAGCTCTTTTTTAAAAAATTGGCCATAAATTACAAATTGATGGTGTCTCTTTCAATTTTGCAAGGATGATATTGTATCTTTTTCCCCTTATTTTTTCCCCACCACTCTTTTATTCTAGTACATGAACACATAAAGGTAGGATACGTCTTTGTATACTGGGTATGATTTTTATTGGTCCTTGGAGTCTGACATAGCCTGTGGACATTTCCAGCCAATCGCTTTCGCTTCTAAATTTCGGAGATGAAGGCTGTGTCGCTTCATTATCTCTGATCCTGGTTATTTCACTGCGCACCTTGTATTAATTTGCTAATCGCCCTTTGTGATGCTGCGGCGTTAGTCTGTGAGTCTCTATTGTAAAACTGACCCTTGCGAAATGTGATGCATTTGCTCACTTTATGTACGCCTGAACATCAGTGAATTAATAATATAATAAAGTGGGTTGAACTGGAAATAAGAAAAAGGTAAAAATACGCAGTTGTGTAATATAAAGGCTTCTGGTTTTAATGTCATTCCTGGGTTGCTCTCTCATATAAAACTGCTTGTGAATGGAAAATCTTGGTTATGCCACGCCTTACAGAAACTTTTTAAAAGCATAATTCAATTTCGTTTATTTGGATTTACAACAGATACCCGGATTCACTGAAAATGGAGCTAACAGATTGTTATTGACAGTCTAAATTCAAGAATCTTCCTCTGAATTTGGTTCATAGAGAACTAGTTTTTATTTTTAAGTGGACAAATTAATTGCGTTTTTTATTTTTGTAACGAATAGGAAATTATTCTCTTTCTTTCTTTCTTTCTTTCTTTCTTTCTTTCTTTCTTTCTTTCT
>ML677404.1:4842639-4863045 GCA_007922305.1 Dermatemys mawii | reverse complement strand
TCTTTCTTTCTTTCTTTCTTTCTTTCTTTCTTTCTTTCTTTCTTTCTTTCTTTCTTTCTTTCTTTCTTTCTTTCTTTCTTTCCATTAAAACACAGTTACAAATGTTTGTCTTATACTTGGCAGAGGATACAAAAGCTGAACCTATAGCTGGCAGCTGGCTGACTGCAAAGGGTGGAAAGAAAAAAAAGAACCCCTTATACTAAATACCAGACGCCGGAGCTGGGGGGGAAAAAAAAATCTTCTTTATGTATTTGACCAGCGAGCGCCGCCTAGAGGTCAGACGAAGTATCAACTTCACAGACTAGACAAGTCAAAATCTGGTTCCAAAACCGCAGGATGAAATTGAAAAAAATGATCAGGGCTAATAGAGTACAACCACAATTTAACAGCTCAGTTCTGATTGTGACAAGTGACTAAATAAAACCAGCTCAAAATAATTGGAGGGGAGGGGCTATATTTATTTTTTGTCTTTGTTACCGCTGCGGTAACAATGTTAAAGGATTTCAAATACATATTTTATTATCTTCTAAACCACGTGGTTAAGAAATACTCCGACGTAGGCGTTTTTTGTTTGTGATCTATCCTTTAGGCTGAAGCATAGTTAAAAAGAATTCACTCTAAAGTAATAGCCCCACTAGCATTTCTTTCGAATGGAGCTCATACGGTGCTAGACTCCAAGGGTTTTCTATGCCAACTTTTAATTTTTTTTCACATATAAATGCGATAAGCCCCTTCCATATGTAACACATTGATTGAAAATATTCCACCACTCTTACGGAACTGATGACAAATACCCCCCGAGGCTATTTCTGATGGATGGGAACCCTGACAAACAGCAGTTATACCAATATTTTAATAAAAACAGAGCGTTGTGAAGGTCTAAATAAAGCGCAAGGAAACCCATAATGAGAACTTCAGAGTCAAAAGCATATATATAAAATAGACACATCGACAGATATACATTTATTGAAATATACGCAGGCACTTTCATTTCCTCCTGCCTGTTCATTATTTGAGCACCAATCTCTTGACGAGTGGAAGTTGTCCTATAGCTACAATATTCATTAACTATACAAGAGCACTAGCTAGTCTGTGACGCCTAAATTTAAAACATTTTGAAGAACTTTCACAACAACCAGAATGGGAAAAAAAATCTCATTACTTAAAAGTGTTATTCCAGCTCAAGGATTAAACTCTATATAGAGTTTAAGTAGTTTTATTATGATGATTATTAAACTATGTGTTATTTATTTTAAACTGGTCGTGAAAGTATATGGCACGTGAAGTTTTATCTAGGTCGTTTTATTTATGTTTCACTCTGTCATTTGATGGGCGGGTGTCTTTAATTTCCAAATGTGAGCAGTGAATGCTGAATTATAAACATATTCTTCTCGTTTGTTGCTCTCAGTGCCAAAGTCATTCTAGTGCTGGAAGCTTTGAAGAAGGGAAATGAAAATGTTTGATCTAGTGATTTCAATTCTTTAAAAAGTCTCTGTAGCAGATAGAATTCAACATAAGACGTTTTGACATGTGTGTGAGTGTGGGGTCTGGATTATTTGTCAATGAAACGCAAATAAAGTTTGATAGTAATATAGCCTTTTGACTTCTTCCAGAGTTTCATTTAAACTTGAACCTGTTCCTCTCTGGGGCACGGTCATGTCTGTGACCAAAAGTGAAATGATACATTTGAAATAAAAAGTACATCTTTATTTTAAATCCCAGTCGATGCCAAAGATGTTTACTAATATTTTTCTATGTCTTCTATTTTTTTTAAAAAAGGGCCTAATATGGCACAAAAATAAAAACCTAGGATGTTTGATATTCTGATCCTAAATTATTTCTCTTTTTATAATATATGGTTGAATGGTGTTGTGTTTTTTTCTTTTAAATCCGTGTTTTCTTTCTCTTCACCTCCTGATGTGATGTAAACGGTTTGAAGTTCAACAACATGGCTAAGTTTTATTGTATTTCCGGTACAATAGATTTATATACCATCCCGTCCAGTCTTTTAAAGGCTTTGCAAACGAAATGAAGCTAAGTTATAGTCAAGTTTCAGGCTCCTCCCTGCAACTCTTGAACTCGGACTAGTTGTGGTGGGGTTGGTTTGGTTTGGTTTTTCTTCTAACGAACTTTGAAACTCTAGGAAACTTTGCCTTTCGAGTGAGTTGATTTATTTATTTACCCTGCTATAGAAGAATACAACGCACGAGGTAAGACATTTAATTTATATTTTATGACATTTAAAAAACGATGGCAGCGGGGAAACTGAAGTAGAAAATCCCAGTGTTACTTTTTTTTTTAAAGGAATCTCAATTTAAATCGTTTCATGTGCTTGAAAAGTTCTAAAAGTCTTCTAAGAATTTAGGAAATCTCACAGAACCTTGAACCTCAGCAAAAACTCTTGTTATCCAACCATCTTTCCTCACCCTCTCCTCAGCTAGCTAGGTTTAATTCTTCCCCTTTATAAAATTGGTAATTATTTTATATAATCACAATAAACGTATAATTTATATATTCAATGCAAAAAAGGGAAAGTCCCTTAAAGTTGCTAGGTTATAGCTATAGAAGACGTGGTGATGCTCTTCCTATTGTTCCCATCGATTCAAACTTTTTGAAAAATTGGATAAAGTTATACTTACTTTTTGGGTGTGGGCGAGAGAAAATTAATTGTGATTGTTGATTTCCAGAATTCACTGGTTTGATGTTAGTTTTATTGTCAGCAGGAAGTTATATCCAAATATTTGGTTTGGTGTTTTTTTTTTTAACAAAAATCAGATTTTTTTTAAAAAAATTATTTCCACGTGGGAAAAGATGCTTTCAATTGCTTTTATTAAAAGCTTGAGGAATTTTTGTGCTCTATTTATAGCTGAGATAATCGTTTGTTTCTCAAAGTCAATAGTATTTTACTGTTTCCCCTGGTCTATTTGTAAACTCCCCCAGGAGAGATCCGTTCTAGACACTGTACATAGGAAATAATCTGAATAGATATTTCGTGAAATCGTAGGGGTTTTTTGTCTTTGAAAAGAACCTTTTGTTGCTTTTGTTTCCTAGCAACTGTTTTCTATTATAAAAGTTCAGATTGCAAGTGATGTCAAACAAAATGGCCGCCCAGGCGCCTTTCTTGGTAATTTTAGCCTTTGACCCAGGAATGAACTAGAACTGCTTTGTGAATTAGGTAGTTTCATGTTGTTGGGGTTTTATTTTTTAAACACAAAAACATAAAACTACCTGATTTACTCCAGTTATGCTCCTCGATTTTGTTTATTCAGGGCAGTTGGATCAGAGGAAAATGATAGGTACGTTTATCTATTTATTTATTTATTTATTTATTTATTTAATCAATTAATTAATTTCGGGCTTAGCAAATTGGCCACAGTCCCTATTAGTTTTGCAAAAAATAAAAATCAGGGATTACTCATGCAGGGTTTTTTTTTCCAAAATTCTGTTTCAGTGCCATTTTGCAAGAAAGCATGATGACGCACAAAACAATTAACAAGTTGTGAAGGGCTCCATCCTGTGGTCTGCTAAATTCAGTGGGATCAGGATCCGTTCCCAATAGGAGACTTCTTAAAATTTAATCTCTGATTCCTTCACGTATATAAAGGGAATTAAGTGTTTTTATTTTTGGAATAAGAAATGCGTATCTATGCTTAAATTATAAAATATTAGTTCAGGAAACACACTAAAACTCCCTCCAGTTTTCTTCAGTTGCCCCATATTATTAAGTTATGTTCATTATAAACCCTATTACAAAAATGCATACAGCTGTAGCTTTCTTATTCAGTTATTTCACTATAATCATACATAGTTTGAATGGTAACATGCAGTTGGTTGTCTGTGAGTTATCCTGATTCTTCTCTACCTAAATTCGAAAGAGAAGAGAGAGCTCCTATGTGAGTTTAACGTAATATGGGATATATAAGAGGCTACTTATATACTTCACCTGCACATTGGTGTTTTTCGATACTGATAAAAAAATTATTGATACAGGTGGGTACACACGCCTCCATGTGTGGCTGTAGATAATTTGCTTTCATTTCAGTAGTAAAACAAGAGTTTATCGTGTAATTCAAAACATACGATCTGCATATGAAGCTAACCAAGAATAATGCACGCAAAAGTGTTTAAATACAATCCTTCCACTGTGGTGGAAATGTTGATGGTCAAAGTTATTTCTCGGTAACCTTGTACATTCCACGTGAGTAGCTCCTAAAAACTATATTTATACAATGTAATGATATCAAAGAATTTAAAATACCTTTCTGTATATTGGTTTATGAAAGGAGCATAGAAGTCCACACTATATCGTGTGGGAAGAGATTTTTCTCAAGTGTGCTTACCTCGCACTTTGAGTTTCGGATTACTAAAGTTAAAGATAATATCCAAGTTTAGAATATCCTCTGCTATTTCTTCTGTAGCCGAGGTATTCTTGTGAATTCATTTTATTCTAGGGGTCGGAATGGTAAAAAACAACAACCTGTTTTATAGTCTTTATAGCTGTATCCCTGCAACTGGTGACTGTTATAGGCAATGTGCCCATCTTCCCTATTAAACTAGCAGCCATTCAAATTAAAAAACGGGTTGCGGGGGGAAGGAAAGTCAGCATAAAACTCTTTTCATTCCGTGCTTTTAACAAGTTCTGTGACTCTTTATGATCGAAATAAAGTGATATTTATGTTCCCACCAGAACATCGCTCCGGAAATGAACAATCTTGCAAAGTTAATAATCAACGATTAGGTAATAGTATCCCCACAAGGCGAACACTAACCTGTCTTGTAAACGCATGGCCTCCAGATTTTGATCTCACTTGTACCAATGTAAAGACAGGAGCAAGGTTCATTGCATCTAATATAGCTGCAGTGCTGTAACTGAGATCAGAATCTGTCCTCCGCCCCCGGATGAAAACAGAACTGGGTCTATTTTCCGAAAGGCGGTAGCAAGGAAAAGGGGAAAACATCGCATTTGTGAATTAAAAGTTAGTTGCCAGGATGCCACTGATTTGCTTGATTATATTTGAAACGGTTTGTTTTCTTTTCGTTCCAAATCAGAAGGATAAGACCTACTTCACCTGAAGAAGCAGCGATGTAGGGTTTGCTACAGAAAGCTCCATATAATAACTAATTCGTTTGCAAAATAGCATCAACTCTTGCTCTACACTTTGCCCCCGCCACAAGCACGAATGACAGTGAACAACTCCTGTTACATGCAACAATAAACCTCCAACTTCTTATTCCTTCTCAGAGTTCCAGTCTGCCTAAAATTCTCTCTACCCTTTCAGTATGAGTCTAAGCTGTTGGAAAAGTGCTGTAAAAATAGCTATTTGAAAGACACTCCTCTCTCTCTCTCTCTCTCTCCCTCCCTCTCTCTCTCTTTTTGTAAGGTCTCATGCCATAGATTTTATTGAAGCAATTATTTAACGACCTAATTCTAGTATGCTTTTCTTTTCCTTCCGTCCCTGGGTGGAAGCCACCGGCCTTCTCTCACTACCAGGGCTTGTTAATTCCATTTCCCTCTTCCCCTCCAATAATATGTTTGGGTCCCAATTATATCCCAAGACCCGATTCGGATCCCACTAACCCAGCAGCCACTCTACTGAAGTCAATGGAGTTCCAGGCGTGTGGAAATCCATATGTAGGCTGACCCCTACTTATTTCAAACAACATATCATATTCTTTCGAAGGGCGAAAGACTCTGACATCCACAACACTGGTTCAAAGCAACAATCCCACTTTATTTTGAGCTTTCTTCTCCACAGCTTGTCCTTTAAAAGGCACACAAGGTTTTACTGTACCAGAAGTCTACATGCGTTATTAACTGCTAAGATTACAACCCTCATTTCGAATGGTGTTTTTAGCCAAACTTTCGTTTCTTGGAAAATTGCCCACATGTGTAAGTTGTTTTGCTTTTCTTCAAACCAGGATTATCTCCCCCAGCCCCCTTCACCACTTGCGGATTTTGAACAGACGGCGGTATTCATGCTCAGAGGCAGCACAGGAAATGGTAAAGGTGGATCCTTCTGCTTTTAGGCTACAGAAATTTATTTCACTTCTTTACTGAAAGGTTTTACTCTTCAAGACCTTTTTGGTGATGATTATTATTGTCATTATTATTATTGATTGTTATAGCTATTCGCCTCCCTTATGAGTTTTGCAAGCAATCCTGACTGAATTTCCTTTCATAACCTCTTAGACTTGTGTCAATGTAAAAATTCTGTTTGTTTTATGCTGAGTTTTGATTTCTGTTTTCTGTCTCTTCCCCACCCCCCCGTTTTAATCAGTTATTAGCTTGGTTATTATTCTTTAGTGCTGAATGTTCTTCACAGCTGCAGAATGAACGCTGGGTTATTTTGGATTTTGGGGTTGTCTTGGGCGCTTGCCCTTCAATCTCTCGATCGCTATGAAGTTCACTCCCAACTTTTATTCACTCTATATTGCCCTTATCTGTTGAAAAGAAAAACTACATGACATAGCGCATTTCTCTTAAATTGAAGGATATAATACATATTGTGCACAGACGCCATATTTGCCCCTTGGCTCAGAAATCCTGGATCAAATCCTACAATCCTTACCCAATTCTGGCTTAAGATAAAACTATTGAGGTCAATGTTTGTTTGTTTTTTTGCCTGAGAAAGGAATACTGGATCAGAGCTTTTGTGTCCGCAGAACTTTTCCATCTTCTTCAAGTAGATGATAAGGAAGAAAAATATCATGGAAAAAGGTGCTGTTTCTAATAAATGGTAACGACAGTTCTTTTTCTTTTTTTTTTAAATTGTGGTTAAATCTGTTTCCGGTAAGAAATGGATCATCTGTTTTTTCGTGTGCCAGATCTTATAAATCAGTAAAATGTGACTTTTACACAGAGTTACAATCTGCGTATTTAAAACACACTTTATATTTGGCTGTTTTCAGCATAGAACTTTCCCCCCAAGTCGCTGATTGTTCAAGGTGAAATTTGGCAGATGTGTATTTCAATAGGAAGAGCTATTTAGAAATTATTTCTTCCCCTCCCGCAAACAATAAATATTATTTATAAATAGCAGCTGGGTTGAAAAAGCTTTGGCTTTGCAGTTCAAGCACAAAATATTTAGCATTTTTCCTCACAGCCAAAAGGACTTGGAGAGTTTGGCAGGGATGCTGAAAACAAAACAAAGCAAAAAGCTGCTATTCTAGATTTCTGGGAAATAACTGTTCCCAGTTCCTCTTCCTGTATCCAGTTCATAAATGCACAGCTCTAAAATGAATTCATCTAGTTCACAAATCAAGCAAAACTTGTACATCATCTGTCCAAATACACCAAAGTTGCACAAATGAAATTTACATTGAGAATCTCCAATGAGGTCAATTTCTCTTTTGCTTTTCCTGGTCCAAGTTATTTGCAAAGCACTTAACTTTTCCTGCAATGTCTAGTGTGTGTCATTATTATTATTAAATTCTCTAAAATGTACGCCAAACAAAACAGTACACACATATGTCCTCAAAACACAGATTTGGTATTAAAGTATAGCTGTGAAGATGAACACAGACAATCCATCAACCCCTCTCCCCGCCAAAAAAAGGATACAAGAAGATGAAATATGATGATGTAAATTAGAAAAATAAACCACTGGACAAACAGAAACCCCCAAAGTAGCCAAAATAGATTAATTCTGCAAATCTCCTTGTGTGGTTTCCATTCACCAGGGATCCAAAGACCTTTGGATTCTGTTTCACAGTTACACTCTTGCCGTCTTTTTGGTTTTAATTTATATACTACAGAAAAGTATACACTCAGCAGCTGACATACTTCATAATTATTTATAGGAGAGGCATTAGGATTTTTCCAAGAATATATTTATTACAGGTAAGACGTGCCCAATTTATCTTGCAAACCCATAACAGGTGTTTGGCTTCAATTAATATTCAATAGTTTCATACACACTTATTCACCATCACCACCTCCGTGGCTCTTTACCCATCATTTATATCATATCATATTATATCATATAGCCATTTATATGGCTCTTTATCCATCGTTTATATCATAAACACACTTCCACCAGCCAAGTTTAGGCGCCACAATGTACTTAAATCTGCCCACTCCTTTTCAAACTCTCATAACATTTGGAGAGTTCCTCCGAATCCGTTATGAGAGACTGAGTTTTGAAAACCATTCCTGTGAAGCAATAAAGCTGAGAAAGACGACAAAGTACGCAGTAGGCTCGTATTTCACTTTTAATAACGTAGGGGTATTTTCATGTCGGAGCCTCTTCGACTCTTAGGGAAGTTTTTTAAAAAAGTTAGAAAACGCAAGGATTACCCAAGGCGTTCCACACAAACCCTGTTGTTATTGGTACACACTGAAGATTGTTCCTGAAGAAGCCCGGTCCCGCACACTTACCCAAGAGAGTAACTGTGATTAGATGAGGAGCCCCATGGAACTCAGTGGGTCAGAATTCTGTTCTTCCATCGATTTATATCCAATTGGAAATGGAGTTGCTTTGGATTTACCCAGATGTAAGTGAGGGCAGGATCTGAACCAGTGGGATTCGTCACCTGTGTAAACGTATTCCCGGCACTAATTCAAGATCCCAGACCAGTAGATATGAAACTATCATAGAAGGGTCTGCAAACCGTGAAAGAAATTGCGCTTTTGTTTTTATTGCCAGATGTATGTACTGATGTGATTAAAACATATTAAATACAGGATTGAATATTTACAGTGCCAACACACCCGCCACCCCGATTTATTTTAAAGAAGAGTTTATTTACTAATAAGAACTCATCTAGACGACGAGACATCCAGGCGATTTAGATATATGTCATTCTACACAGTCTATAGCTGATTTGCTTGCCTAAGCCACATTTAGTAGGAATTACGGGAAAATGTAAAGGCTTGGGGATTGTTTTTTGAGTGCCTTTAACATTTTCCACTAGTAAAATACCTTTGTCTTAGCGATATTTCACATGCATTATGTGTTATATCTGTAGCTGTATCTCTATCTATATACTAAGAGAGAGAGAGAGAAGAAAGATTTGTTTTGTTTTCTCTTAATTTGAAGATGGTCACTTAACGCCCAATATCTGGTTATTAGTCAGCTCCTAAAGACATATCCAATATACATCAGAGCAAATTTAGAAAATATTCTTAATGCATAATCATTTTAGCAAGCTATAGTCTATTAACTTTACAAAGAATTCTGTGTTAGGAGAAGAACTCTAGCGAGATGCAAGGAGGCAAATCCATCCAGACTGTAGTTCAGCTGAAGTCCGGGGATAATTTTGCTCACATCAGAATTTAACCAACATTTAAAATCGTAGTGTAGCCCTCTTGGAAAGAATGCATCTGACATAATTTGGTTGGACGGATGCTGTTTCCTCTGGGCTCGAGAGTAGTTAGTAGCTGTACCTCGTTAAAGCCTGCTACTCATTTCCTGAGTTACCAGCAAAAATAAATCCACCTCGTTTAAAAAAATCATGTTTACACACCAGTGGGATATTTTTTTTCATACATGTATAGAAGTGAATGTAGGAGATGGGTAGGGTGGCGAGCCATAAGAGGCAGCCTACAATGTGAAAGACTCCTTTCCCCCCCTTTTCTTTTCCACGGGCAATAAATTCAAGGCTATAAAAATCAAAGAAAGCTAATGTGTTATTAAACTATTTAACCGTCACAAGTATAACGCATTCTGTAACAAAGCAGGATCCGTGCCACACTGTATTTTTACTAGCCTTGTAAAGTTAAAGGGAGGGTTCCAGTTTCCAGCGGTGGGTGCGACTATTTCAGCCCTAGCAACCCAATCCTGCTGTTACACGGGTGGAGCGCAGAGACATTCATTCGGACTTTTCCCCATTTTAGACAAACCCAGCTATCAACAACGGAGGTATTATGGGCCGCCCGACAAAGTTATGATGTCAGATACATTACAATGACACCTGAAATTTCGAATCTACTCCGGTTATTTTCCGGGGTTAGGAATCCAATTTTTGACCCATTCCAGAAAGGGGAATTGCTTTATAACCAGCCCCTTCCCGAGTCTAACAACGCACGAACATCTCTCTCCAATAACTAACTTCTTGGCCGAATTATGCCTATTCCACGGCTTGTTACAATTGCACTTGAATGGCAAAGGCTCGCTTTCCTCTCTAGTCCCCGCCACACGGTGGTTATTAAAGCCAGAGAGATCCGCGTGTCGTGTTCCCTCTTCTCCCCTACTTATGTTTCAGAAGCAAATCTATGAAGGCGTATTAGCCCCGCACTGTATGTTTCGTGGCTTTCTAAACTACTGACGTTTTGCAACATTGCATAAACATAAAACAATCCATCCTTGATATGGAATGCGAGGGCGTATGACAGCGCTGTTCAGCCCCCTCGCCTTCGATTGATTTACGCGTCTACTGACGCTTTATCAGGCGCACGAAAAAAGTTTGACCAATCATTTTGCTAGGAGCTCACAACACAGCAGCCCAACTGTACTTTGTTGGCTAGGAAGTTGGAGAAGGGGGTAGAGTACAAATCTAGATCTGTCCTATCTATATATATAATTTTTTTCCCTTCATTGAACCGTGCTTTGTATGATGTCTGAGAATGTCCATTTCTGGGACGCTTAGCAATTATTATGTCGACTCTATTATAAGTCATGACAGTGAAGACTCGCCTTCAGCTAAATTTTCAACTGGGCAATATACAAGTTCCAGGCAAGCTGGACACAATGAACATCTAGAATTCCCCTCTTGTAGTTTCCAGCCAAAACCTCCAGTTTTCAGCGCCTCCTGGACTCCTTTGAATCCACATTCTTCTGGTACCCTTCCTTCGGTCTATCATCCATATATTCAACATCAAAGCGTCCCTTCTGATAGCAGGTATCTACGAAGCTGGCTGGATCCAGTGCCCAGAACAGAGAACATACCCGGGCAGGGATCAGTTAAATCAGAACCTCCGCTGGGGCACCCCGGGGAAGTCCATAAACAAGGAGCACAGGAGTACAATTTAGAAACTTCTGCTGGAAGGGAGGCGATCGTTTCCAATCAAAGGCCCAGCTTCGAGGACAATAAAGTTTGTGAAGGAAGCGAGGACAAAGACAGGCCAGATCAAAGTAAGTTATAAAAGTGAGGAAGTAAACAGTATAAAGGCTGAGGCGGTGCAATAAAACGGGACAATGCAAAGCAAAGTTAAAATCATGTCTGAAAGAAAACTCTAGGATTACTGGTGCCAACCTAAAGGACAGGAGATGGTGGTGGTGGAGGTGGTGGGAAGAGGTGTTGGGGGGTGGGGGAGCGAATGGCATTGCTTTGATTAAAACTCCTTTAGCAGTGTAGAAATCCAGAGCGAATGCAAAAAGCTTGATCAAACCTTCCTCTTTGTTGGCATGCATTCTTTCCTGACTGATTCAAAGCTCCAACACCGTCGCTTTCCTAGCAAAGGGTGATGTTTGTGGGGAGGTGGGGGGGAAACGTAAATATTGGGAGGAAAGGGAAGGGAGGATGAAAAGTGGAATAAAGCCTGGGGAGGGGGCGAGAAAAGAAAAAGGTGGAAGACTTCACGTGGAGAAGTAAACAGCAACAATGTCTATTTCATGCTAAGCTGCTCTTATTTACCTTGCGAGATCCAAAGTTGACGGTCTGCCTCGTTGTTTCATCTGTCACGTTGCCTCTTTTTGTTTGTTTAGGAAATGTAACGGTAGGGTAGGAATACTCCAGAACCACGCTTCCAAACAGGAAAGGGGGTCTGAACTTAATTAGGGCTTTATTTGTACTGTAGCAGATTGGTGAACTGTTAAACCTAATCATGTGCCTCTTTCGTGAATCGTTTTCTGAAAAGTGGAGCAAACGCCGACATTTATAATACATGCATAGATCTAGCTTCGCATCTATATGCACCCACGTACACAACCTTAGATACAAAACAAGGACATTCGAGCAAAATATCACGCGTGTTGGCTTCTCGCTAGCTCGTGTTTCTTTATTGTGTCAGAAAGGTAAAACAGGGCTCTTCTCATTCTGGAGAGAGGAGGGTGAAGCCAGTACCGTTATCAATATTTTGCAAGGAATGCAAAACTTTTAAAAAAACCCGAACTTGACAGCCCAATTCATAGTGTATTCAGGAGCAATAGTCGCCGAAAGAATAACTCTTCGGCGTGTTTCGAGTGTGTAATTACACATTGATTTCCCCCCCTCCTTAAATTATCGTTATTTTTTTTGCACCGTGTAACAGATATTGCAATTGCAACTCCGTGATTACAAATAAAACTGTACATTTTCCCAACGTGCAATGCTGGCGTTATGTCTATCATTTAACTTACCCCGTGCACAAAAAGAAAGTCCTATTCTATTGTACTGGGCAGAGATCCAGAACAAACTGCGAGTGAGGTGAATGATTTGGGAGAATTACAGAGCGAGGCTCGGTGTTCAGTGTCGCTGAAAAGGAATAAATACAAATCGTGTCCAGGGCAGCGTTATGAAGGTTGCAGGTATCAACGGGAATAGGCTACTCTGTGGTTTCTACGGTATGGGGTTAAGACGCCGATTTTGTTTTAAATAACCCTTTAATTTTGGCGGAGGTTGATGGAATGCCAGTAAAAAAAATCTGTAACAGGACTGGAAGAGGGAGTTGTTTTTCAGAGACCATACC
Source organism: Dermatemys mawii (assembly GCA_007922305.1). NCBI lineage: Eukaryota > Metazoa > Chordata > Testudines > Dermatemydidae > Dermatemys > Dermatemys mawii. Next base: position 4,850,438 of record ML677404.1, on the reverse strand, counting down.
CACCACTTCTACTGGCTGTTCCAATTTTTGGAAAATATTACATCTAAGGAACCTAGGGCCGCCACAAGATTTACATGGATTTGTTGGATGTTTTTAAAAAACGACATGCCCCACAATCATCTCTCATTGGCTTGCCTGGTTAAAGGATTGTATAAAGTCACTAGATCAACCTATTTTCCTATATAAAATGTCATGTTTTTTCCAAGAAGATCTTTTATGAAGAAGAGCCTCTCCGTAGCCATTAAAAGATAGGTAGCAGGACTAACGGTATCAATTATTAACAGCTTTCTTCCTCTTTAATATTTAATTCTGCATATTAGATCAAGTCAATTATACTAAGGAAATAGCCGTGCAAATTTGTAAGATGCAGTACTTACAGTGGAAGATTAACAGGATTATTTTAAAAATATTCAATACATTTCCTTTTACGTAGAGGAAACATTCTGTTGGTGTGTGTTTTTTTGAATATAGTGCTCCATTTAATTTATGTTAAGGTTTATGGCTTTATCTATAATTTCAGTAGAGGCAAAGGAAGTAAAACATAAGACTGTGATCCGGTCATTCCCACCCATTCCCTCAAGTTAACTAACGGTCAGTCAGTTTAATGTTTACATGTAATTAGTAGTAGTGTGCAAATCATTTCTCCCCCCCCCCAAAAAAAAAATTAGCACACCTTCTTGGTGACAAATTTACCAGCATACCTTTGGCACCTAAAGCTAATGTGCTGTTAATGCAAATGGTCTGGGATTCTGTACCTGGACTTTATTTCTGATCTTTGTTCCAAAGTCTTTTTGTCTCCACCTTGATTAGGTGGAAAATGTTTGTAAAATGTTCTTCCACATTAAGCGGGGAGGGGGATTGGGTGTATGTAATATTGTCCGTTTAGATTGCATTACTTACATTTATAATACAACTGCAAATGCAGCTTGTGTTTCTGGATAACATTGACCAGGGCCAACCGAAGTGATGTTTATTGTATTAGGATTATTGCTCGGCACTTGGCAAAAATAGGCATGATTTATTGACACCTTATTCAGAAGTAATCTATGTATTTTCTTAAGTACAATGCAGGTAGGAATGGATATAGTATGTATACACACATATCTGAAAAAAACCCAATCCCATAAATTACTCTCTATCCATCTACACACACACACACGTGTATGTGGATTTAGGCACATGGACACATAAAGGCATCTATACGCATATAGGACCCGATCCTACAAATGAGTTAGCGCGTGCTTAATTGTACTACCTTGGAAAACGGTGGGGCCACTCCAGGTGGGCAAACTGAGCACGTGCGTAATTGTTTGCAGGATCGGGGCCCTATACATCAACCATACGCACAGGTGTGTGGGGAGATACTTTTGTGAACATACATGCATTTTCACATAGCCTTTTCCTGGTAACTCCTAACTCAGTGGACATTTATTCAGATATATATTTAATGGTACTATTGATTAAGACCATTCTGAGAAACGAACAGGATATTGATCTTGCTGCTTCTTTTTCAGCCAACCCAGCGGCCAACTGGCTCCATGCCCGCTCCTCCCGAAAAAAAAGATGCCCTTACACCAAATACCAGACCCTGGAGCTAGAGAAGGAGTTTTTGTTCAATATGTACCTCACCAGGGACCGTAGACACGAAGTGGCCAGACTCCTCAACCTGAGTGAAAGACAAGTCAAAATCTGGTTTCAGAACCGAAGGATGAAAATGAAGAAAATGAACAAGGAACAGGGCAAAGAATAAGATACAGAAGGCAAATGCCATGCTCTGTTTTACAGCTTACTCTATGGGTGATAGCTTCCGAACTATACTAACGATCATACATAAAACATGGCGGGGGGTGGAGGGAGGGGAAGGTTGGTTCCACCTTCGCAAGCCGGAAGTTTATAATTTACTTATTGTTGCCAGTTAGAAAGCTACTAATGTGAAGGTGCAAATCCTGATTTAGGACACATGCTGGGTTTTGTTTCCATTCCTTGTTGTGGTTTTTTCCATGTAGTGTAGACAAAGCAGGTCCATAGGATAGGTTGCCTCTATTTTCTAAATGAAAGACAAACAAACAAAAATCCAATAACAACCACCACCTTGTCACAAATGAACATAGTCCATGCCCATGACACGTCCCATGGTCTTTCTGTAACCACGTTAAGGAGAATGATTGTGTCTCTTAACTGATCCACACCACACACCCAAGCAGATAAGTTGAAGTGGCAAAGGAACCAGACCATTTACTCGAAGATAGACACATTCTTAAGGTTTGAGCTTAATTGCGTACAACAAACCATTTTCAATTCACCAACTTTATACCGGTGTATTAATGACAGTCAAATATCCCATTGCGCCTCTGTTTTTCTTATTAAATTGTTTCAATCGCTCTGTGGTGGATCAGTGACTTTGACCGGAGAATTTAATATAATCTTAGAAATAATCCTCCCAACCTGGTAGTTTTATACGGGATCATTTGAAAAGTCTATCAGAACAAAAGTGTTAATTGTTTATCTTCCCTCCCCCCAACAAACAAACTAAAAAAGAGACACGCCCCCTTCCAACTTATTCCTAACTTTTAGAGGAGAAAAAATGACATTTTTTTCTAGTTTAAAACAAACAGAAAACAAAAATCCTACCTAAGTAGATCTATAATAGAAGGTAAACTTGTGTTCTTAGTGTTAGAGTATTTATAATTTATTGTGAAATGAATTTTCCTAAAGAATTAGATTGTTCCAGAGGTAAAGTGCCAAGACTGTTGGTTGTACATTTCTTTCTCCTGATATTTCCGATGAGAAGTTTATACTTGAATATTTCCTTCTGATCTGTTAGAAATGAGTTAACTGCGTTTTACATTTATACCTTGTTTACATTACATTATAATACGTGTTGTTGCATTTTCACGCGAAAAAGAACAGTGTTACTGGTTAAGTGACATAAAAGAATTGTGTTTGTCTTGTGGTTGGCTTTTTTTTGGGGTGGTGCACTTAAAGTAACAAATATGTATCCTAATTGTTTACAAAAGAGGTCTCATTTCATGCTGGAAGGAATTGAATTCTCATCTGAAAGATCTTCTGGAGGTTTCTCTATACCAGTCCAACCTGGACTGTAATTCCCTTATCTCTCTGTAAGATTTAACTTTTTGGGGGGAGGGGATAACGGTGGGAAAGGAGAGGGAGGGAGGTTGGGGAGTAACTTTAGTACAAGTTGACTATATGGTGGGTATTGTAAAATGTGTCTGTGATCGTGTTTCTGTGGACGTTGACGCTTGTTTTATGTTTCCAATGTGGCTTTTTGCGTATACGTTGAGATCTTTAATTGTTACTTTTCAAAGAATGATGATGAATATCAAAATAAACCTATCTCTTTTTTTCGTGTGCACATTTGTATACCAAGCTAACAAAAGTCTTTCTAGGAATAACACAGTGTATGGTGGCAAGTTTTAATAACAAAAAAAATGTAAAAGAAAGGAAAATAAATATATTTCTGGTGATGTGTGAGCAAAACAATACAAATCTAATTTCATAGACAAGAAAACTGGTTGTACTTTTAGGAAAAGATTTTTATACTACTTTTATCTGCTGACAAGCGACTGCTCTGTAGAGATTCAAGAGTAATATTTTCATCTTCGGAGTGCGCCTGCTTTTCAGATTATTCGAAGATCAGAGGCAATAGCGGTGCTTTTCTGTACACTGCAATTTACACACCTTTAGTTTCCTCCCATTAAAAAAAATATTTCAATCGACTAGAAACCAGCTCTGAAAATGTTTAAGCCTAATCTTCAGACGCTTTTAAGCCTAGACTCTCTCAAGTAAAACTTTCCAACTTTAAACAGCTGAGGAGCTACTGTGGGTTAAATCTAACCTAACTTCACATTCTATGGAAATTTTCCTTCTAAAAAAATTCCAAAAAACAGGTTTCCCCTCCTCATTCTGAACTGAAAAAAAAAAGGAGAAAGGATCATTATTCTAAATCTAGGGTTACTTTGAAAATCATCTGACATATAAAGCAACGATTGGGCCTGTTAAAGTTTGGGATTCTGTATTTTATACTTTGTTCTCTCTCTCTCTTTCTTCATTTAACGAAGGACAAATGAATCTAAAGTCTAGTTTTAACGAACTGAATATACTGCCTAAATCTGACATATGGTTCTAAACTGATTCAAAACAGGCTTATCTAAACACAAACAAACGATCAAATACTACCCATAACTTAATTCACTTGTTCATTCTGCTGGACTGTAGGATATAACACCCCTTTTCAGTTTCCTTAGCATTGTGGTAATGAGCGGATGTCTTTAAGGCAACAATGAAATAAACTTTTAAAAAATGGTAAAAAAATGTTACTTCATTTTAGTAGCAGATTTGTGTTTTTTTTTAAAGAGCAAATTGTTGGAAACTCTGTTTTCTGTTGCACAAGCCCAAATGTATTTTCCACAGATGTTTAATGCTCCAGAATAAAAATCGATTTTAGAACAACGATACCTATTTCTCATTGTGTTATACTGCTTCATCTAAAATTTCAGAAATATTCTCAGTGTGTTTCCCTGATTTTATAGTGGTACGTTAAGGGTGTTAGAAAGATCAGGTTTTTTTTCTATGTAGGAGGGAAAAAGTGTTCAGGGAAAAAATGAAATGAATTGATTTCCAGTGTATTCAGTGTTTCCTGGCTTCTACTCTAACCTACTCCGTTTCTAAATCAATTTTGCAAAGTATTTCTGAGACCTTCTTTCTTGGGTTAGATGCACTATTATTTTAAATCTAGATAGGCTACAATGGCTGTAAAGTGAGTGGGGAATTAAAAAAAAATATTTGAAAACGAAATAAAATAGTCCCACCTTTGGTAGGAATGATCAGAATATATAACATAGGAGTCCTTTTTCCTAGGGCTTGATAAGTAGCTCCTGCTTTGGAAGTCGTTTTCAACTTTATGTATCATGCAGAAACATAAGTGCCTGGAAAGTAAAACAAACAAACAAAAAATTAGACCCTAAAGTTCAGATCAGCAGGAAACAATGAGAAATGCAGCCCAAATTCTCTTTCCCCTAATTTTGTTAACATAAAGGAAGAGTGCTCTAAAAGGCAACATTTTATTTTAAAAAAAGATGAGGGGAGGGGAAATCCTCTTTCTATGGGGTAGCCCAAAGAAAACAAAAGAAGTTGAAAGATTTTTGGAGCTTACTGGAGAAAGGGAAGAAGGGAAGTAACTTGTCATAAAAAAATACGTGCGGTGTGCTGCAATAAAAGAATATGACCGCTATAAAACTTTACAGGGTATAAATTTCTGAAGGTTAAAGAACTAAACGGCTGTAAAGCAAACAGTGCAAGAAAACTTTCAGGAGCTCCTAAATTACTACAACGACTTGGGGATGTGGGGAAACCCAACACGTAAATACTCTTCTTTCAGCCTCAATCACATACAAAGTTTTTGTTTAAGGTTTTGGGTTTTTTTTTATAAGGAGTGGAGGTGGGGGGAAGGGAGTATGTTAATTTATTCTTCTTTATTCTTTTCTTGCAGATGCCGTGAAAATCCAGCACTCTGGATGCTTCCCTTTGTTCTTTCTTTCTTAGCAATTCCAGGCTGCCAGAATCCCGAGCCATAAACTCACAACAACAACAGCACATACACACACACCCACACATACACACAGAAGTTTTGGCGAGACGTCTGGGCTTGGGAAGCTCTTGATCTGTTTACAGCCCCAGCCTTCCCCCTCCAGAGAAGAATGTCCAATTGTTTAGTCTCGGAATTTGAAACAATAGTGGTTTTCAGAAGCAAACCCATTTTCCCTGCTTTATTGCTACTAAAACGACTGGATGGTAGGACGAGTTTGCTGAAAACTCTGGGGCTTGCCTTTACTTTTTTATAACTCCTATCTGCAAAATTTCATGAACCGTTCCCTGATTTCCATGCTTCAACCCTCCCCCAACAAATAAGTTTTCCCCACCACCACCCGCCCCATACCTCCCTCCACCTTTCCTCTACTCTGTTTTTATTGGATTCATCTGTTTGTGTGGCGAGGAGGATTTTTAATTGGAATGGTCGCTAGATGGCACTATTGCTCCATGTTAAAAATCACTGGCGAGCCAGATCCTCGGTAGTAAGGCTATTTAATAACACCTTGATTTCATTAGAAACAACAAATTGGGTATTGCAGAAGAGTATGAATAATCTTGAGAGATAAAATATAGGGTTAATTATAGCTATTTTGCCGATTTTATAGGCTACATCTATTTTTTTCCTGCGTGTGTAAATTGTATGAGATTCAAAAGAAGGTAAATCTGGGTGCTAGTAGGATTTGGGATGAAACACGCATCTATTTTAAACGTCCTTTGAAAAACAGCTATTTTGTCTTCTACCCGGTTAGTTTGGTTTGTTAGACGCCAACATTTCAATTATGATAAAATCTAAGATTTACATTTTCAGAAATGAAAAAGAATGAATCTAAGATTTCGAGGGGGAAAGTGTGTTTTCTCCTTTTAAAAATGCTGGTACAGTGTACTTTCTCATTTGTTTACTTACAATTGTTTACACTCACAGATATTAAATAATTTATCAGTAACACACGTTTTACTGCTGTGGAAGCACTGTATTTTTGTATTTTTGCCCAACGGTTCCATAACATTGCTGATTGCTTGCTCAACTGATGTCCATATATATTTAAGAAAATATAAGAAAAGAGCCTAACCACGGTATAAAGTGAATCAAAAATAGTAAATTTACCGTGCTGGAATACTTAAAAGATTCCATTGATCCAGCAAAAACAACCATATAAAGTTTTGTATTTGTAAATTCATTTTCATTCTGATCTTTCCCCCTCTAAATTATGAAACAATAATTGTTAAAATACAGCCACACACATATAAATAAGGAAGAAGCAAAACAAGAAAACACAATAATACAATTTTAATATAAGATTTTAAACTTGTATCAAAACATTCTCTGGATAAATACTTCTCTTCACAGATACAACAAACGTATGACTTTTCAGTATATAATTTTCCGGAAAGGAATATAACAAAATTAAAAGGATACACTACCGAAAGCAATAGTTTTCCATGCAGAATTTAATATATTGTTTACAAATCAAAAATTTAAATAGCTCCAAACTGTATTTAAATACACTAAAAACAATACATGTTTAAATAGAAATACCTGTAAAATTAATAAAACTCCATTTTATACACTCAGTAAAGTGCAAAATAATGAAAAGTTATGGTTTCCATGGCACGCTTTTTTCTGTGTTATTTCCTAATAAATCTTTCCTCTACTGGGTATTTATAAATTCTCTTCTCTTCTCTTCTCTTCTCTTCTCTTCTCTTCTCTTCTCTCTCTCTCGTTTTTTCTTATAATAGAAACATTTTCCTTTCATCAGGAATCACTAGTATAGTATATGAATGATTTAAGGTCAGCCATTGATTTCTGATGCATTGATGAGTTAGTACCACATGATGACCATAAAATTCTACTGCACTTGATAAAAATATTAACTTCCAAGAACGACTAAACTGGTTCCTTCTCTGTCTCTATTTATATCCATATCAGAGTTTATAATATGTTATTTTATATAAATCTACACAGACACACAAGAACGCAAGTTCCTTTCTGAAAATACTTTAGTCTCTTTATTTGGGTTTTATTTGTTTGTTTGTTGCTGAAAATAATCACCCTAATTTTTCTAACAAAACACACACAAAAACCCTGAGATGTTTTGCTGTTTACTCAGGTGAACCATTTCTATCTATCTATCTATCTATCTATCTATCTATCTATCTATCTATCTATCTATCTATCTATCTATCTATCT
>ML677404.1:4831462-4842308 GCA_007922305.1 Dermatemys mawii | reverse complement strand
CTTTCTTTCTTTCTTTCTTTCTTTCTTTCTTTCTTTCTTTCTTTCTTTCTTTCTTTCTTTCTTTCTTTCTTTTGTAAAATGTTTGTACTGTCAGATTTTAATGTAGGTTTTTAAGCAAAATAATAGAAAGAGTGACTGTCTAGCTGGAACATTTTAACTTTTTCTTATTAGCGTTTTGGAAGCAGATGATTGAAAATTGTCCCCCGGTATGAGGATGGGTACGAAACAATGTTTTATTCACCTTGTGTGTGTAAGTATAAGGTAGTTGGATGGGACGGAAAGCAATTTATATGTAGGCAGGGCGGAAAGAAAGATACAGAAGTATCTCTTTACGTCCTATTGAGGGTTGAAAGATTGGAAAATATAGCTGAAAGTATATGGGGTGTGTTAGGAGAGAGGGTGTTAGGGACGCTGAGAACCGTTTAAGTCGGAAGGGTTTTGTGTAGTTATTATCTGAAATATGTTTCAGCAATATTTGCTGACTGCGATAAATGAATTTCAAAATCTACCCCCTGTGTGTTTATATTGTGAAAATCTGCGGTGTTGGCATCTTAGGGGTAACTTTGCTCGGTTGTTACCAAATGTCAGTAAAATAGAAAGTCTTTCTCTCTCATCCCCCCCCCCGCCTCATTCCACCCCCTCTTCTTCCCAGCTTCCGTAAGCACGATGTTAAAAAAAAAATAAAAGTTTAAGTTGGTGGGGGTGGGGGTGGAGATGGGGACCAAGCGTCAGTTAATGTCCATAAAGGTTCTGTTTTGGATGTGATAAGCGAAACAATTCTTTAGTTTGCCATCACGCCCAGCCACATCTTTAACAAATCCTCTACGGTGGGAGGGAGAGAGAGGGAAATGGGATGTGGGGGGGAAAGAGGAGAGCCACAAAAAGTCAATGTTATATATGAAAAACTATAATCATTTTAATTCAATATCGACACCCCAACATCTTGCAATAATGCGAAAGGTTCCAATCGAAACCTCTGTTTTATAGCAGTAGAGGAAGGAACTCGTAAAATCCTAACAGCTTTTATGTAGTGCGGTATAAACAACAACAACATCCCTGGCTTTATTGCGTTTTATAGTTTGTTAAACAGTTTACAGCCTTTTTTGGGGCTATTACAAATGCAATTCCCTTCATGTGATAGTTAAACCTTTATCAATAATAAGGAAATTGATCATTAAAATGTTAAATATGACTACCTCGTTTGTTTTAAAATATGTTTAGGATAAGAAGCTGTATGATTTGATAACTTGTATTAAAATACCAATTACATTTATAGGACCTTTTAAAACTGGTAGCAATTAAATCGTGTTCTTTTACAGTTTTCCAAAGCGACCCTGACATTTAAAAAGGCTAAAACTGCCTCGTTAAAATTTTGAAATTAACGACGGAGCGCGCCTCTCTTTAATTTTCCAACACTTTCCCAAAATCAATCTTTTGGGTGGTCTAGGTATTTGATTTGTTGTGAGGCGAGAGATATCTCATTAATGTAGGTAGTTAAACATATTTAATCCGTATATTCACCCCCACCTCTCTCTCTCTCTCTCCCTCTCTCTCTCTCTCTCTCTCCCTCTCTTCCTCCCTCCCTCTCTCCCTCTCTGGCTTTTCCTTCTTTATTCTCTCACACTCTTCTTTTCACAATCATGCAGTGCAGAGTCCGTGTGGAGTAAGGAGAAGCCAATAGGATGAGGTTTTGGTAATAGATGCAAATGATCATGAAAAGACACTGCAAAATATGAAACAACTCATTTGCGCCGAAGTAAATCACTGAAAACTGTTTATGAACTGGCACCTCTTCTTGGAAATGTAAAGCGAGAACTCTATAAGTGGCGAATTTTTTTTAGGGGGGGGGGAAAGCAAGAATTCAATATCATGCAGGCTTAGAGTTTTGATTATATCCTCCTTTTATATTCCTGGAAATCACAAACTGTTGTTACTTAGCATCTTAGCTCTTTCTGCGCTAATAGATTCCCGTGGTTTAAAAAAAAATTAACATGAGCTCTTATTTTGTCAACTCACTGTTCTCCAAATACAAAACCGGGGAATCTCTGCGCCCCAACTACTATGACTGTGGCTTTGCTCAGGAGCTTGGAGGTAGACCCACGGTTGTGTATGGACCCAGCACTGGTGGTACCTTCCAGCATCCGACCCAAATTCAGGAGTTTTACCACGGAGCATCCTCTCTCTCCAGCTCCCCTTACCAACAGAATCCCTGCGCCGTAGCGTGCCATGGGGACCCAAGCAACTTCTATGGATACGACCCATTGCAAAGACAAAGCCTGTTCAGTGCCCAGGAATCGGACTTGGTGCAGTACACGGATTGCAAGCTCGCTTCCAGCGGCCTTGCGGAGGAGGCGGAGAATTCAGAGCAGAGTCCTTCTCCGACACAGCTTTTCCCTTGGATGCGACCGCAAGGTGAGGCGAAATAGAAAGGGCAGCGAGGAGGCATTTCCTGAACCCATAAAGTATCCCCTTTCCACAGTTACTTTTTACTGCTTTATGGGGGTAAACTTTTGCACTTGTAAATTGCTTTATAGTTTAATTACCCTGAAGGAGACCTTTTCTTCTCCTTGTGGAGAGCTGGGCTTTCAATGTGGGGCGCTTCCCCTAAAGTTTATTGCACTTTTATAGCCTGAAAGCTCCTTCATTTGAGGGTGGGTTGGGGTTTTTTTTTGTTTTGTTTTATTTTTTTGGTTTTGGTTTTCGCCCGGGCTCTGGCTATACGTTGTGCTTTGACTACAAAGGCGTGGGGAGATTTTTTTGTTTTGTTTTGTTTTCCAAGTGAACCCTTTTTGCTAGCCCCGGTCTGCGAGAGTGGGTTGTGTGATTTTTCCACCCCCCTTGCTTTCCTTGAGAGTTACTCCCCCCCTTTGTAATATTATAGAAGAGTGGGATCTGTCTCTGTGTTTGTTTCCTAGCTTTGCTTCTGTGTCTCCGCTCTCCCCCCCCCCCCCACCTTCGCTTTCTATTCCGGAGCCTGGTTTATGTATCTTTCAACCTCCTTCTCTTCTCCCCGAATCTTTGCCACCCCCCAGCAGCCGCTGGACGCAGAAGGGGAAGACAGACCTACAGTCGCTACCAAACCCTGGAGCTGGAAAAGGAATTTCTCTTCAATCCCTACCTGACCCGCAAGCGGAGAATCGAGGTGTCGCACGCTTTGGGACTGACAGAAAGGCAGGTCAAAATCTGGTTCCAGAACAGAAGGATGAAATGGAAAAAGGAAAACAACAAAGACAAGTTTCCCAGCAGCAAATGCGAGCAGGAAGAACTGGAAAAACAGAAAATGGAAAGAGCCCAGGAGGTGGACGAGGAAGGGGACGGACAGAAAGGGGACAAGAAATAAGATTTTTAAGAACTGAGAGGCAAGCACTAAGGGTCTGATGGGATCCTGACTCTTACATTAATGGCAGTTAATGTAAGGGGGGGAGGGACAATGCATAGAAAAGAGAAAAAACCCTTTTATTGCTGTAAAACAATATAGCTGTAAGCACCCACTTTTCCTGATTGTCCTTTGGTACAACGAACAGTATGCAAAAGAGATCCGGAGGTCTTTCTAGACTTTTGCCAGTTATTAACTAGTGGTAGTGTATCGCAATAGCTTATGTAAAACATGACTGTGAATTTTCTCTCTCTCTCTCTTCTTTACTGGGGGGGGGGGTTGGTTGACTCTGCTTTCAATGCTATAGGAGTTTATGTGAAATTATATTGTGCACTTTTGAATCCTCCTCCTTTTTGTTGTGGTTAACTGTATGTACTGGAGGTAGCTATTGAAACAGACATCCCGACAACATGAAACTGCCTATTTACGCTGTAGTAATCTCTTCCTGTTCTCTCTCTCTCTCCCTCTCTTTTATGTTTATTATTTTGGTCACTTTCCTTGCTTCTGTTCCTGGGTTTTGGTTTGGGTTTTTTTTTTTGTTTACAATTTTGTGCCTCTTCAAAAAGGCTTCTCTCTCTCTCTCTCTCTCTCTCTCTCTCTCTCCTCTTTCTCTCTCTCCTTTAGTTAGCATGCGCACAGTGGAGCAAGTTGTAAAGTGATCCTTAGGTTTACTGTGAAAAAGAATGTATACTGTATACGTGAATTACTTTATGGGGGAACTAATGATATATTTTGTTGTCCTTTCATCACTTTGTTCTATTGTCTAAACCTGGAAGCGGCGGAAGAAAGTTACAATAAAGTTTACAAGCGAGAATCCCCGTGACATCATTTCTTTTTACCCTGTTTCATTTCCTCCAGGACTACTTGGATAGAAAGGAAATAAAAGTCAACTATGTCAGAACTGCAGACCTTGCAGTCAAAGGAGTGCTTACGCTTTAGCGAGACTGAAGAGTTTAGGTTGCTGTTGAGACTGGAGGAGGCAGTGGATGAAGTATTCTGCATGAGTTTTTCTTCTTTGGAGCTGGGGGGGGGGAAGAAGGGAGTGGATTGGTTTGTTGTTTTTTAACAGTTCATATATGTTGACAGGTTAGGTGCCTGTGTGGAAATCCTTCCTCGAGGTAAATTTTTCTTTCATTGCTTATTCCCTGTTTCCCCCAAGATGAATCCCAACCACTCAGAAATGAATCACTTCCCCCCCCGCCCCAATCTGTTTGCAGAATTGTCAGGGCTGACACGCTCACCCTTCCTGCTTTGCCTGGTATCTCCCACCGTGGAACTACCGAAGTGTATGGGCGTGAGGTTTATTTATTTTTTTCCCCTTTCAGCCGAAGCTCGGAAAGGCGGAACAGCGAAAAATCAGAGCTGCAGATCAATCTTCTCATTTTCCAGCAAGGCTTTGATTTCCAAATGAGAAGGGCGGGAAAGAGAGAGAGACAGGTTACTTTTTGGAAGGTCTCCCTGCTTCCCAGCAGAAAGCTACGCAGCTAGCTGGTAACGTTTTACTTATAGTTGTATTTGGCTGTCCTAGAACCGCTGACAAGCTAAACAAGGGGTCTGTATAGTCTTTCTTCTTCGCAACAAGGAAAGCCAATACCCGCTCAATGCGCGGCTCAACGCCCGTGGCACGAGAATGAATTAAATATACAGCTGAATAGCAATTTTTTTTTTTACAAAACCCCTCAAGTATTAGGTATCAATGAGACATTTGTCTTTTCAGGGCTACAGATAAGGGAGTGGGGGAGGGCGTACAGGCTTCTGGAAAACCATGACAAAGACCGTGGAAATCTTAGGGGGGGAAGGAATTTTAGACAGAATCAATAAAGGAATAAATAGAGCCCCGTTCATTTATAGCTCCCAGCAAAGAGAGAGCGAAAGCGAGAGATGCTGTTTTATAACCAACGTGTTTCTACCCTCCCCCCTCCTCTTCCCCTTCTTCGTCTCAGTTGAAAACTGATTACAGGTTGCTTATCGACTCCAGCCCCATTCCACCCCATTTTCGCATAGATCTTGGAGGGTTTATATCACATCCATTATTTATCATATTTTATAAATCCAACAGTACTCCAATTTTTTTTTCCACATTACCAGGAGCCAGTGGGGAAGCTGGCTGCTGATTGGCGCTGGCAAAATCACGTGCCCCGGAGTCACATGGCCAGGGAGGAAAAAGGGGGTCCTTTTTGGTGTAAATCTGGACTCTAATTCCGTAATATATCACGGTACCTCGTAAAACCGACACTAAAACGTCCCGGCCTACAAATCACCCGGCCAAATTATGAGTTCATTGTATTATGCGAATGCTTTATTTTCTAAATATCAAGCCGCAAGTTCAGTTTTCCCATCCGGCGTCTTTCCTGAGCAAACTTCTTGCGCTTTTGCCTCCAATACCCAACGAACGGGGTATGGATCCGGTTCCAGCGCCTCTTTCGCTGCTTCCATGCCCGGGCTGTACGCCAATGGGGGCAGCATGCACCCCCAAACCTCTAGCATGTACCCCACCAGCTACGGCCTGGAGACCAGTTCTTTCAACATGCACTGTTCTCCGTTTGAGCAAAACCTCTCGATGATGTGCCCGGGAGACGCCTCCAAGCAGACTTGCAGCAAAACGGATCAGAGGGACTCAGACTTGCAAAGCGAGAGCAACTTCCGGATCTATCCCTGGATGAGGAGTACAGGTAAGTCAAAAGCCTCCTTCAAGAAAGACCCCGGGGGGGGGGATGTAAATTTTTTTTTGCGGGGGGGAAAAGGGGGGGGGGGGAAGGGGAGGGGGAAATTGTCCCCAACTCCTTTTATGACGTTTCGCCGAAAAGGAAACTCACTGCCTTGGAGAGGGAGAGAGAGGACCCCCCCCCACTTAAAGCCATCCTTTTAGCTTTAAATATTTATTAGAGCTGCTGATGCTGCGTGTCCGCGATGCAAAGGGCAGTTTGTCTTAGTGAGGAAAGGCAGGGCTGCAAAATCGTGGCCATTAGCTAATTGTCCCCAGACTTAACTCGATTTAAAAACAATGTTTTTGTTTGCTGGTTCCTAAGGAAACTCTGTATAGGTGGCTCGCAGGGTTATTTTTTTCTTGGGGGGGGTTGGTTTATGTATTTATTATGCTTGCTTGTTTAAGATTGCTAGAGCGCTAATTGCCAGACCCTTAGCCTAACGTCCCAGACAGCGCAATTAAGCCCTGAATGTTACCATTAGTCTAATAGAAACGGCAACACATCATTCCGCTTTGCAATTAAATCCCTGCTTTCAAAATTGGGAAATTTCGGAAGGGAGGGGGGCGCGCATAGACAAATAAATGCGGGTCTCGTGTAAATAACGCAGCGGCTGGAATCGCTGATTAATCAGGGTCGGCGTGTTTATGCTTTTCCATGGCCTGTCGGAGAAGCCCTGGGTAAGGTGCTGATCAGCGGTAACGGCCCTGCATTGGGCTTATTAGACAAAGTGCCTGGACTGGCTTTCAAAAGTTGTTGGACCCACATGATGCTGTCAGAGTGATGAACAAACTCGGGCGGTGGAACTGTGGATTCGGTGTCCTCACTACGAGATAAGGGGAGAGGGACAGGGTCTCATTAAAGTGAAGATGCCTACTTAGCATATGTGTTTAAAATACAAATCTGTCTAATGCACCCATCCCGGCTGGCAGACGTATATTTCATTGCAAACACGCTTCCTCGCAGCATATTAGTGTCAATTAACATTTAATAAATATCCTTATTCATTACAAGAGATAGTGTTCTGACATGCTCTTGGTTTCCCAACAAGCTGAGCTCATTTCAAGAATTAAGAAATGCAACGGGTTATAAGGCGTGAAAACGCTGGCCTGTCTCTTTTGTGTTGTTGTTGTTGGACGAAATCACTTCTAAGTCTTATCTGGTCTTTCTCAGACCACGGCCTAGCAAATTGAAATATTAATGTTTCATTTTTACTCTAAATTGGTGTTTTAAAAAAAGGATTGCTGCCCCCATTGAAAGCAGCGTAGAACATGTGAGCTCATTTCGCTGCTACTCATAAGCTCTGGTTTTCCTATGATTTGCCAGATTGCAACTTGATAGCCTCCTGACTAATGAGTGAACTTTAAGCCAGAGAGTCTGAATGTGTCTTGGTAGGAAACTTTAGGGGGGAACAAACTCCTACCCAATGTATGTACCAATTGAAGGAAGCGGGCGCTTGTACAAGCAAGAGTTTACCTTATGCTGATTTGTGGTCAGTATTTTCCATTACCTGCTCCATCATTCATTCACTTTTACAGTTGATGTATCAAAGACCAAATATTTCTGGTTGTGAACACTTCATCTCTGCCTTTCGATTTAAGGATCCCTCACTCCTTCTTTCTAACATGTGCCACTGTGTAACAACAAGGCTAGGGAGGATTTTGAAGCACAGTAGTGCGAATATGCTGGATTCCCGCTAACACAAGCCCTCCAAAATGCATATTTCGTAGTTTGCAGTGCCTAAAACTAAAACACTACCTGCTCCTAGAGATTCCCCCCACCCCATCTTTGCCCACTGTGTAATTGGGTTTGTGGAATTTCATCAGCGATGAAAAGATACTACAGCAATTCCCATTCAACAACAGTTTATGGCTCTTCTCTCAACGGATTTTACAACCCACATTCCACAGAACTGCACATTTTACTTCCTAGCCTCTTTTACAGCTAGCCTGGCCATTTTCCTTTTCCTTTCTTTAATGTCTTTTCTTCCTTACAAAAAAAAAAGTCCACTGGAATGTTTTGGATGGATGTTGAGGGCTTGTATTAGCCATCCTGGGTATCAACTGTATAGAAAAAATAGAAACCACAAACATCGTGTTACTGCATAATTATTTCCAATTGAATTCCAACAAATGGCACGAAAAATGTGCTCTAGTTTCATTCCAGTCCCCTTTCACAGACAACTAAATAGTTGCGGGTAATGCCGGATGACTGCCGAGTCTTTGTTTCAGCCTGTTCCCATGTAGATAAAAATATTCCTCTTCCAAAACTTCTGGTTATGCAGCCCCATCTTTCTGACAGATTTTTTAAAAAATACCCCACTTTCATCTGAGGAAGTAATATTATCCATGTCAATCCCTGCCTGCGCCTTTCCAGTAGACCAGAGCAATGTAATACAGAAAATATTCCGTTAAATAATTAAGACCATTGCGCAGTTTACAAACAGGGCTTAATGATGACAGCTTTAACAGAGTACAAACAACTGAAATGGTATATTTAGCAGATGCGCCTTTCTAGCCTTGGAATGCATTTATTCATCCCCTGGTTAATGGGAAATGTCTTAGGTTAAAAAAAAAAGGAAAACATGCTTTCATATGAAAGTAGCCGCAAACTCGTTGAAGTTCTCTCTGGCACAGACGCAATCTGAAAATAGGCACCATCTTTTTCTTCCCAGATAAAAAAAATAATTCAATAAGTGATGGGGTAGTGTGTGTTCTATTGTGATATATTCTTCGACAATAAAAGGAATCGATTCTAAGATGATGTAAAATAGTCAGAGCTCTGTTGACGAAAGAACTGGGGATCTGCCGGTGGTGTATTGAATAACTATGCTATTATGTACAATATCTTGAATATGTTTAAACAAAAAAACCCAAAAAGGCAACGCCACAACCACCCAGACTTCATTTGATTCTAATTTATTGTTTCACAGGGACTGACAGAAAGAGAGGACGTCAGACCTACACCAGGTACCAAACCCTGGAGCTGGAGAAAGAATTCCACTATAACCGCTATTTGACCAGAAGAAGACGCATCGAAATCGCTCATGCTTTGTGCCTGACAGAGAGGCAGATCAAAATCTGGTTCCAGAACAGACGCATGAAGTGGAAAAAGGAAAATAAAACTGCATGCGCCAGTTCAAATAGCCAGGAAAAACCAGACGCTGAAGAGGATGAAGAAGAATGAAAGGGATGGGTTTGGGTGAAGGGGACTTTAGTCCAGAAAGCTAATCCAGGAAACGTGAAACCTAAACATAAAGGACTATATATATATAAAAATAAATGAAATCAAAATAAAAACAAGCCTGAGAATGATGCATTCTGTTTCCTGATACTGAAAAAAATACTACCTATATTACAGTCTTTTTTTGTACAATAGAATGGATAATAATATCTACCTATTAAATGTGGCTTTAGAGTCAGATAGATACATTTTTCTATGTGGGTCTTCATATAGTACAAGTATTTGTAAATCTCCCTGTTTGTATTTCCTTGTGTACTTTTTTTGGTATGAAGTAATGTGGTCGTGTTAGCACCTTTAATTAGAAAATGTGATCTGAAAGTATGAAGGGAAATTATACAAAACGTATATAGTACTCTGTACATAATATGAATTATTATTACCGATTGTTCTGTTGTAACCTCTGTGGTTCTTTTCTGGTTGCGATGCTGTTTTGTCTGTGTATATTTTTACCTGGACCACTTCCTTGTTCAAGTCATTAGAAAAAATGAATTAATATTGTGCTGAGTAAAGCGGTGTATATCAAGGTAGCAGATTATTTAAAAGCGACGCGTTTCTTTTTCCTGGTTTGTGATTATTCTTCTTCAAAATAATAATAATAATAATAATAATAAAAACCACCCACCAATAGTCTAAACCTGTGTTCAGTTCATTGCACGTTTCTTATGTGTTTGCTCTATTATAATTCAGTTGTTTATTTCAGGATATAAAGAAAATATCCCTTTTAATTTCCCCTGGTACATCATCTTTTTCGTACCCTCTAATTTTCAGCGTTACAGTCGTATTTAACATTTTAATGACATTTCTACAGATGTTAATACTTTAAAACATTTAGAGAAATAAAACTCATAGCCGGGTACAAAAAACAATTGCCAAGAATACGGATTTGCAGATTTCACTCTTTTCCCTTTCTCCAAATATCTGCACAGATTATTCTATTGGGAAAAAGACAAGAAAGGTAAAAGCAGAGAAGCAAGAAACAATTTAAAAAAAAACCCTATCTCTATATTATACATAAATTTGTGTGACTAATTTGACCCTTTCCCAAGGACACAAGATATTTTGCTTTGGTTTGGGGTTTGTTGTCCCCCACCCGCCGCCCTCGCTTTTCGATTGCTTTATTGTAGACTGTAACTATTTCATTAGCATCAAATAATGTTTAACATCAAAGCACACTCAAAATAAATTAAACCAATTAAACTCAGGAAAATCAACAATGCAAAACAATGGTAACTAATTTTAAGCACTTGCGAGCATCTCTCTCCCTCTCTCTCTCTCTCACACACTCTTTCTCTCTCTCTCTTTCTAACATTTCCAATGTGCGCAATAAACGAGCGTATTCTTCAAGTGAGATATGTACGCAGTTCTAGAAATGTGTGCATAATAAAAATCCGAATAAAGCAGACCGCGTGGAATAAGTTATAGCAGTTAAATGGCTTCTTTCTTTCTTTCTTTCTTTCTTTCTTTCTTTCTTTCTTTCTTTCTTTCTTTCTTTCTTTCTTTCTTTCTTTCTTTCTTTCTTTCT
>ML677404.1:4789884-4804358 GCA_007922305.1 Dermatemys mawii | reverse complement strand
TGTGTGTGTGTGTGTGTTGGAGGAAGTGCAGGGCTGTATCGTTTTCTTTTTAATTCGGGATCTGAAGCTGTTGTGTGTGACTTCTGGGGGAAAAAAAAAAGAGATTTCTGGCAAACACTAGGGGTGCTGGTGCTGCTAAAAAAAAACTCTTTCTCATTGCAAAGGGAAATTAAAACAGGATGTTTTGGGGAGAGGGCTGTAAGGATGAGGGGGGCATCCGCCATAATAGGCCCTACCTAGCTGCTTATGTTTAAGGGATAGGATTTACCGGTGTTGGTTAGGATATTGCTGCTGTGGGGGACATTAACAAACGGACGGGGGCAGATGGACTCGAAATAGAAAAGTGTAAAGTCCGACTGGACTGTTTTGGTAGAATTGGTTTATTACAGTTTCTGGCTTTACGTGGTTCTAGCAGATTTTACTTGGATCCTTTAGCGAAGGCTATTTCAGAGTCGCTGTCTGTTCCCCAGGACCCCTGAGAAGTGGGAAGGGGGGGCATTGGTGCAGACTTGGGACATCCTTGTCCTGCGTGAAAGACATTATTAAAAAGCAACCCCCGAGATCGGCTTGGTGTACAAGAAACTTCTTTGTGAGTGTTAGACGCTTGGGAGATTGGAAAGGGTAGATTTAAGTGCTCTCGATTGTACTACCTTGGCGAGAGATACAGTCCACTCACCTTTAAGGAGCTGGGAACTCTTAACGCATGATGTGTCCTAAACAAGCGGTGTTCATTCGTTCCCTGCCATAACAAAGTATTTTTTTTTCAGAGCAGTATTATTTGAAATACATTTCGATTTGAGTGGAGGGTGGGAACAGTATTTCCATGCATAGAAGGGTGAAATATAGCATCTTTATGGCATCCTGTGACCGGATGCTGTTAAAATATGATTAAATCGGAGATATTCGAACAAAAACGTGGGTTGTTCCCTTCTGTTTTGGGGGGGAGGGATTGAGGGGGTGTAAAATGTTATACTTTTAATCTCTGGAGCTACTGAAATTTTAAACCAAGTCTCAACACGATGCTATTCTCATTCGTTCCGAATGAAGGTTCATTAGCTAGACAGTATGAATATTTTATTGCTTTCGGAAATGAAACTCCTTTGATCTTTTTCTCGGGTTATAAAAAGAATTGCCTGTCATAAAAAAGGAATATCTTCCCATCTGCCTTTACATTCTGTATTTTATTCATCTGTTTCTCTTCCCCCGCCCCGTAATTTACTTTTATAACAAAAAAACTTTGGATGACCTTCAGAAACTAAAAAAAAAAAATCTGAAATGTTTGTCTCTTTCGATCAGTGGCTTATAGTGAAGCAACCACATTTGGAGTGAAAATTAACTATTGCGTTTAAATTTTAAATGAATGATTATTTGGGATACTACTTATGTTTTTAAATATAATTCAGGACTATTTTTCTTGGAACATAATTCTCAACTAATGTTCAGATCATCCATGAATGGGTAGGAACGTACTGTATTACTTCTGTAGCATAACAATGACTAGCTCTGTATTTCGAATGGGTGAATTTCATTATTTGTGTTTCCTCTGGAAAGTAGAAATTTTAACCATATTTATCCGAAGATTCATTATTTTAATAACAAAGCTCTTGTATTCAAAATAATAACTAATAATAAATTAAACCGAAGAGAATTATTACAGTTAAGTGAAGTTAGAAGATTTCTGACCAAGAAAGATGCATCTGTCTTCTATATGTACCCTGTAGATCCGAATTTGTGTAAAGGAAGTTGGGTCACAAATTCGTATCTAGGGGAATATGTAGTTGACACAAACACTACAGTCATTCTCCATGAAGAAAAAAAAACTAAATAAAAGGATGAAAAGAAGCGTTGGCCAGAAGATCGTTTTATAACCGAAAAAAGAAATATTTGGGTATTTACCTAAACTCCCAACTCTAGTACTCCTGTGGCAAACTTTATCACCTTGTTGTAATAAAAATCTGAGCTGCAAAGGGTGTCAGAAGTATTACGTCACTGAAATTCAGGAGGAAAAACGCTGTTGCTTTAATCTGTATAATTGCTTAAATTACACTAGGTATAAATAATCCAGCCAAACGCTGCCCTGTTTCCTGATTTTTATGAAGGGATTATTAGGTGCTTCGATTTTAAACACCCGTCCAAATGTTGCTTTTTAAATCATGTTTATTATAATGGGGGAAAAGAGAACAGCACCGAGACGAGTTAATTTTTATCTTTAATTGTCCATAACGCCCTTTATTTCCGTGTTCGGAGGAAGGGCTGTCTTCCACCCATGGCTGGAAAATAGACAATCGAATACCGAAGCTAAATGTGATTTAGGAGCTTTGGTACCCCGAATTAGCTGATGAATTTTCTATCGATCCAAAACAAGCCCTATTTATCTCTGCCAGTCCCTCAGCCCAGAGTCGCTACTCAACCGGCTTCAGATCACCTACATTAAGAACGAAGTTTAAACACCAGCCAGAGGGATCTTAATGTATCATCTGCCAGAGCATTCATTTTGATCCGGAGCGGACTTCCCTCCCCCGCCCCCGCAAAATTACTGAAAATAATCCCCCCCCCCGTAACACACAACTAAGCCAAGACACACCTACTGAAGGGAATGGGTCTTTGTTATCACCAGGGGTTAAGTGGTGGCATTAGGAGTTTTAGAGCCTGAGATGCTAATCTGGGCACATAACATGGTGGAGGAGCACGGAATTCCACCCTGGCTGAAAATATGTAAATATTGGCGATTTAAAAAAAAAATCCTACCGGAGTCCGAATTTCCTTATCCGGGAATCGCAGGGAACCTCGCCATTGGCCGCCGGTGTCACATGGATTCCTAACTTTGTTCACTTGACAGTGTGTAGGAGGGTTTTACGAAACAGGAAAACGAGTAGGGGGGGATAGGAATAAATTTTAGTATTTGTGTGTGTGTGTGTGTATGTGTGTGTGCGTGTGTGTGTGTGTGCAATTCAAAGAAATTAATGGCCATGAGCTCGTTTTTGATCAACTCCAACTATGTGGATCCCAAGTTCCCACCCTGCGAAGAATATTCTCAGAATGATTACCTTCCCAATCACTCTCCGGGATATTACAGCAGCCAGAGGCGAGAAACCACTTTCCAACATGAGGCGATGTACCAGCCACGGTCAGCCTGCAGCGAACCGCCCTACCCAGCTTGTCAGGGCTCCGGCCACCAGCCCTCGGTGGTATCCCCAAGGGGTCATGTTCATCCTTCTGCCGGACTTCAGAGCCACCTCTCAGAGCCAAATCACCACTGTGAGTCGGTCACCCCCAGCCCTCCTCCACCCTCCTGTAGCCAAAACTCTATGAACCAAAGCCCATCTCATTCTTCCTGCAAAGAGCCGGTAGTTTATCCCTGGATGAAAAAAGTCCATGTAAGCACGGGTAAGTGAACTAAAGTGGCTTTTGCTTTATACTAACTAGCACCTCAAAGTCTTGTGGAAAGCCTATTGCTCCAGTTGTAAAATAACCATTCGTGGAGATTTACGATCGCCTGTTTGCAGAGCAGTATAATTACATCCTCCATAAATTTTTATGGCTCTACTTGGCCAAGTGCCTTTGAAGTCTCTGTTACCCTCCTGCTCCAATTTCTTACAGGCTACTTTTTTTTATGGCTGTTGACTCTTCATAAGTTAAGTTTTATGTTTTTGTAATTTGTATTTAAGTGGTGGGTTGAGTAAAGTTTTACTATTTTTTCTCTCTTTTTTTTTGACGTGTTGTTAAAGAGAGGGTTTAGGCATGGGGGGGAGGGGATTTTATGGACTTTAAGGAGCATAGGTAGTGTATATATATAATATATATAATTCCACCATCTATTTTATCAAGGAGAGTATATGTAAAACATGTCTAGGGAAGTTTAAAACACAGCTAGACATGGATGTACGTCATTCAATCAGGCTGGAGGGAGGGGGTTGGAGATGGGTTAAAGGGTATATTTTTGGAAGATCATGGGACATCTTTCTGCTTCGAGTAGTCTCCCAGTAAAACAGGGTGAGACACTTGCAAAAAAATTAAAGGGACAGCTCAGTAATTCTTTTTTTCCCTCTTCTCCCCCACTCCCCGTTTTGTGTTTGTTCAGTAAACCCCAGTTGCACAGGAGGGGAACCGAAGCGCTCCCGAACAGCTTATACGAGGCAGCAAGTCCTGGAACTGGAGAAAGAATTCCATTATAATCGCTATCTCACGCGGAGGCGCAGGGTAGAAATTGCCCACTCTCTTTGCCTGTCCGAGCGCCAGATCAAAATATGGTTCCAGAACAGGAGGATGAAATGGAAAAAAGATCATAAACTACCCAATACCAAGATCAGGTCTAATTCGTCTAACTCTTCCGCAAGCCTGCAGATACAAGGAGGTTCTCAGAACCGAGCGAATACACCAGCCACCGGCCTATAACTGTTTCTTGTGTGTGTGCGTGACAGAGAGAGTGTATGTTTGTGTGTGTGTGTGTGTGTGTGTGTGTATAGGAGACACAGGATAATTTTTTTATGTCCCAATGGGCGTAACCGTGGGATACTCTTTATTTATAGAAAAGGTGGGAAACTCAGCTACGAAACAAACCAAGCAAACAAACAACAGAGATGGGGCTTTGTGCTCTCTACCATTAAAAGAAGGCTGTAGATAGTAGTTTTCAAATTTGGCTAAGATGAATCCTTGTTTCATCTTTAATCACGCCAAACTCTGCCCCATTTGTCATGTTTACTCTCCCGTGCAAAGGATGGACCTTATGCTTGCTATTACCTCGACAACTAGTGTTCACTTTAATAAATGAGGCTTAGTTTCTTCAAGAGGGACTGGATTTTCTTTTCTTTTCTTTTGCTGCCTACCAGCCACAAAGCGAAAGTTTCTATTCAGATCCCCAAGGGCACAGGAGTTCTGGCAACTGTAACACAGCCCTACAGACCAAAAACAAACAAACAAACAACAACAACAACCTCTACTCCATGCGGTATGAGGACCGGAGGGACTCAATAGATGTTGAATATTGTAATGATCAGGGTCATGCGGATGGAGAAAGAAGAGATTGGCACAATATAAAACAAACCGAGTGAAATTGGAGGGTGGGAAGGAGACCAACATAATGGAGGCTTATTTAAGAACCCCCCTGCCATTTTAGAGTCCAGCAGCGTAATTACTTCACTTGTAAATCTTGGGGGAGGTAGAAGAGGGCAATGTATTTAGTTTCAAAGGGGGTGAGGGGAGGGAGGGTTCTTTGTAAAAAGGATGCTTCTCCACTAAGATTCAGTCCATTTTTGTACTGAGAATGTGAATAAAAAAAATGGAAGGTGGGGATCCCTTTCTTTCTTGATGGAAAAGGGGTTATGAACTTCGCACAGATTTTTTTTTCCTCTTTCCATGTTCTATAGTACCTGACATTCCGAGCTGATGTGATTTCAAAGAACTTTTGGGATCTTGGTTTCCCCCTTCCAATTGTCCATTTGAATTACCTTCTATTGTTCTTTGTGATATTCATGATAACCTGTACATAGCAAAACTAAAGGAAACAGAAATAAAAGTTTCGTTGTGACTGTAGACCGTTTGTGTTTAAAAAATAAGTTTTTTTGTATTTAAAATGTGTATTTTATAAGGATTTCTGCCAATTACACCTCGCTATTGAAAACAAAATATATTTGACTGTAAGGTATCTCAACCTTAAGTACTGCTAAGCCTTACATGTTGTGATTTATTTATTCTAAGCACATATTTATATGGTTGTATGATATGTTCACAAACTGGTTTCTACAGTGTTGGTCATTAAAGTGCTACATTGTATTAAGGAATTAAAGTAGCAGTGTATTCCTCAGGACAGGCTCCTTCATTTTAAAAAATCTCCTTCTCCAAGGTATTTAATGCATTAATGAGTATAATTTTTGCACAGATGTTTCTCGGTGTTTGCAGGTTTTCTGTGTATTTTTATATTACAAAGGAGCTGGGTACTGCAATAGCTCAAACCCTGACAAGCAAATAGATAATCAAGAAGACAAATGGCCTCCTTTGTGAGCCACACTTCTTGTATTAATTTTCATTTTCTTGCTCATAGAAAGTATCGAAAATACTGTTCAAGGCGAAATAACATTCCAGTTCTAAGTTACAATTTTTTTTAAAGGGGTAGACTTGGGAGAAGGAGGCCTCTAGAGCATACAAAGAAAATCATAATTTTCGGAATCATTCCCTATAAGAAAATGGTTTTTGCTTTTTTATGAGATTTTATGAATTTCTCTCGGCCTCTAAGTAATGATTAAAATACCCCCACAACGTTCTTAAGGACAAAGACCTGGCTTGGAATATTTAAAGCGGTAGAATGGCTATTTCTGTTCTTAGGGTACTTAGCAATTTAACTCAGCCTTTGCAAATAAACTGCGCTCAAAAGTTGTGCCTTCCTTTCCCACCTCAACAAATCGTCCATTACGTCTTTTATTCTATTGACTTTGTTAACAGTTTGTGAGAAATGTTTATACGGTCATGTGATACAGAGCCGCTACACGTCTTGTGTTGGAAAATGGAGTTGTGTATGTATTTGATTAACTTTTGCCCCTTTAAAGGTAAAAAGAGCAAATCTTTCGAGTTTTTATTTCGATGACGGGTGATAGGGACTGAACTTATTTTGACGTCTGATTTTCCCCCCTTTGATCTGCTTCCTATGTAAAGGGGATGCAATTTTCAGATAGAGGCTATGCTCTTAAGGGTACCAAAACAGTTCTTAAAAAGCATATGCTGTTAGGAATGCAACTTCTATAGAGCAAAATCAAAGCCGGGAAGTATGAATAGAATTGAAGGGGGAGAAAAGAAGATTTCTATAGGTCCTAAAAGTTCACAGCCATTATAAGCAGACAGAAGCCAAGAAAAATGTGAGAATTATACAGAAAATCATTAATCACTTCTTTTCTTTAAATACTTATCCTTTCCCCATTGTTATTCAACAGCAAATCTCCGCAGACCGTCTGTTGGGAAAAAAGTACCCGGAGTCCTACAAAAATCTTCAAGGGGAATAATAACAATAAAAAAATCTGGATCATAAAGTTGAAAACTTTTTTTTTCTTTTTGGAAAACAAAACGGAACAAACAACAACTCTCACTTGGGAAGAATCCACTCAAATCATGAATACCGTCTATGGGGCGTTGGAAAAAGGATGTGGGAGTGCACAAGGTAAAAGAACCGACTGGTTGGCATGCATTTTTGATCGTTTTATTGCCTTTTCAAGAGTAAGTTTGGGGGGCAAAACGTGAATCCTTTAAGGCATTTTCCTCGGTTTCCTTATTTTATTTTGTCTTAGGGGGAGAGAGAAAATAAAGCTATCAAACGGATTACATATACAGGGATTGGCTAAAAATCCGTATTTTTTTTCATTTTATGATGTGAATCCTATACAGTTTAGCTTTGCTAGGATAATTCTTTTATCTAATGGAACACAGAGGAAAAGCAGATAGCTAAGAAATTAGCCTTTTTGTGGTCAAGGCAGCCTTGCTATTTCAAATTATATTTTGCCTTCTTGATTCTTTGAAACCTAAGTTAAAGGGCTTTGTACAGACGTCACGCGTGACTATGGAAAGATCAGTCTGGTAGATGATTTCCTTTTTAGTGTGTCAGATGTTCTTTTGAGGAATTACAGGGTTCGAATCCTTTAGCCAGCTCAGACCCTTGGGTTTCTTGTGTCTGGTCAGAAGAGTTGTTCTGGGGAAGGTTTTGGCCTTTACAGACAGTGGTTGAGTGAGACGGTCTTGTCTGGTTGCTGTTTGTTTCAAGACTTTCTGCATTTTACTGGAGAGGCTGAAAGGCAAAACAAACAAATAAATCGAGACAAAATTCTGAGCTGCCGAGCACTGATCGCGTATAGGGTTCACGCAAAGGACACGTTTTCTAACCGATTAGCTGAGTATTATAGCCAAGGAGTGACCTCTCAAACCCCTTGACCTTTCCAAGACTGGACATTGTGCTGTGTAACATTTCCAGCGTCGAGCTGGACAGAGCTAAGGCAAACTTTGCTCCCCCGGGAAGAATTTTTTAAACCCACTTGCGTTCCTGGTTGTCCCCATTGCTGGGCCATCGCGGGGAAGGCGGGTGAAAGGCGTCCCAGAACGATCGGGTTTTTGCGCGTGCATTTGTTTGGCTTTTAATGCCTTAGGGGTTCTATATTAAAATCTGCTCACAAGGCATTGTTTCTCTTCTCGGCTTTGGGCTCCCTCTCAAAGCACCGAGGATCTCCAATGTAAAAGACAAAGGACAGATGAGATATATAGATATATATATATATATTTGTGGAGTCGGGAAGCTTGCAATCAGTGCAAGAGGAAAGACCTCGGCCACTTGGGTTTGTTTTGTTTTGTTTGTTTATCTCTCAGGAGGGCTTTCAAAAAAAGGACCCTTCCACTACCGCAGCCAAACGCCTCTTACTTTCCCTCAAACCTCAGCTATCTGCTCCTTTCCAGAAAATCCTTTGTTTCGGAGCCTCTCCTGCCCCGCCCCCCTTCCTTCTTGCCCACTACACTCTCCAAAGCCCTTCACAGCTCGTCTGTATCTGCTAAAGGGGTGTGATATTTGCTGATGCAGTCAGGGATTTCTTTTTGATGGTGGGTGGATGGGGGCGGAGGGGGGGGGGCTAAAGGAAGGCAGGCGGTGAGAGTGGTTATCGGGGCATGTTGTTGAAACTACCACGCTCCTTTGAAAATTGTGGCCTTCCTGCGTCTCACGGTGGCCCTTAGTCCTGATAGCGACGGACACGTTTATTGACACGGAGCAGCGTTTACACAGCCACTCCGGGGCAGGATGGATTCTAAACGGCGAAGGAAGAAAACCTCTTTTCGAAGTGACGTGCTGGCCACCTAGAATCGTTTCCAGTTACCAGTGACTTAGGGGCGACTCCGCTTCATAGCTGTGTCAGAGACATCCTGGGAAACAAAGCATGAGCGACTCATCGTTCATGAGTATGTAGTAAAGCCCCACACCCAGCCATAGACAGTCCAGGTGTCTTTCGGAGTCTCCGTTTGAATCTCTGTAGGACGCCTGATGTTTCGACTCGTTGCTCTCAGATTTTACTCTTCCGACCTAGTTCCTGGTGGAAGACTGTAAATATTTGTAGTCAGCATGAGTCGGGAAGGAGTCTCCATGGGACATGTCCTTTCTGTCCCATGCCCTTCTTTGTTCCCTCCGCCTGCGTCCTGAAGCCGGACCCAAAGTCTATTGCTTCAAACCAACTGGAATAGCTTTTCTAATTGCCACTACGATCTGAGATGTATTTATTTGGGAGCCAGAGCATATATATAATCTATGATATATATTAATGTATATTAAAATACAACGCGCGAAATTGTCTCTGTATCATGTACATATACTTGGGGGAAAGTATTTCTATTAAAATACTTTCAGACACCCCCCTCCGGAATATTTCTATATTATAGGTGTATCGACCCCTTGTTGCAGTGTTAGGTTTCCTTCAGCTGCTCCTCTTTGAATAAGGACCTAGCTGGGGGTGGGGGAAAAGCAGTTTGGGAGTTTCTCAGCGTGAACACCTTCCCCCTGACAGATTTATGATCTCCAATAAAAACGGCGTGTTTAAATCCGTAAATCAATCTCCCTTTCTCACTATATAAATGTTCATTTTGTCTCTAGGAAAAAACGCTGCTTTGATGATAGCCCCTGGGAGGCGGAGGGTGTTGTTGTTTATGGCCGCATTTCCTGTTCTTTGAACTTTTAGCGAAAGTTGCTCTTCTTATAAGAAAGACTGCCGGGTTTTCCCTTTTTTTAATTGTTTATTTTGCTGGGGCGGGAGGTTGACAAGCACAATTCGGATACAGGATAGTTTTCCGTTCCATGCCCTTCTTTGCGTCCTTAAGGAAAACGTTTGGCTTTTCAATTTACCCCGTCCTATTCTGCTAATGTCCCAAACTGAAAAACCATCTAACTGAACGGATAAAGAAAGTTGGCTTTATTGGGTAACTGCTCCTCTCTCAACACACAATGACACAGAGCAGATTTTTAAAAAACAAAACAGAATAAATTCACTTTTTCTTTTCTGTGTCTTCCACCCCTCCCCCCTGTATTATACCTTCACCCAGAATTTTTAGCCGAAGGTTTTCTTGGTTTTTTTTAAAGCAATTTCGAACAATAAGGTCTATGCTTTAAAAATAAGTCTAAAACTTTCTCAGGCAATTTGCTTCAGTATTCATTCCCCCAAGCTTGAAACAGCCCTTTCCTCTATCACAGCCACTCCAACATTGCGCCTGGGTTGAACGCTGAGTTTGAATTTTCTGATCTTTTATGCATTAGCTTTAAAAATGTGCTCTTTCACGTAGCTGCTTTCCTAGAGGGCGGATTATCAAACTCCAGACAACTCGCGCTAAACCTCCATGCCTGGCTTTATTTCATCGCTGTGTATAGGTATTCCGAATGGAGCTTCCTATTCAGACGCATTCCACCTTGTTTGTTACTAGGGGTCTCACACCGCGCTATTGTTTAGTGTTCAGTGGCTCCTCATGCCCGGCCTCAAGTCTTTTGTTTGAGGACGTGGGACATCCTTAGCACCTGAAGGATAAGGAAGCGGCACACCTACGCTAGATTTGTAAAAAAACCCAACCCTTAGATTTCTTGTGGGGCTGAAAGAAAACCCATGTCATAGCTCTGTCTGTACACGCGTGTGCCTGTGTTTATGTAAACATACATAAGTATGTTGCTACATACAGACGTGCGCACATTGTTTTGTGTCAGTGGGGCATTGCCTACTTGGTTCCACAGGCAGCTTCTTGGGCATTTCCTATAAGCAGCTTCCTTTGTTGGCCGGTCTTTCGCAGGACTCCGTTTTGGGGCATCTCAGCTCAGAGCCAAACCTGACTTCAAATGGCAATAAAGACTCACGAAACAATAACAGCAGACGCCACGAGCTCTCGCCCTATATCCTAATGGGAATTTCTTTTTTAAATCTGGATCCAAGAGCAGAAATATTCCTCAAAGGGTTTTGCAGCCTAAAACAGTTGTTCTGTTCCGTGCAAGGATGGAATAAAATGTCAGGGAGAAAAGCATTATGTGTCTACCAGGGCAAAGAGGTATCAGGGTTTGGGGAAAGTGTTTAAATATTCTAAACTTCGAGGGGAGTGGAGGTGGACACCCTAACTTCGCGTCCTTTAACAGACGTATGTATATTACAGTACATTGTTCTGTACAGACAGACACCCATCCCACGTTCACACGCCTGTGTAAGTATGTGTGTTTATAGAAATAACTAGGTAGTCAGCGTATCTCTGTAGATCTAGCATGTTACATTCAATTCTAAACTTATTTTTTTGGGGGGGAGAACGCTGTTCCAGTGGAAGGTCACAGTGGTCCTTTGAGTATGAAACTGAGAGACCCCTTCC
The DNA here is from genome assembly GCA_007922305.1 of Dermatemys mawii. NCBI lineage: Eukaryota > Metazoa > Chordata > Testudines > Dermatemydidae > Dermatemys > Dermatemys mawii. The sequence goes on along the minus strand of ML677404.1, from coordinate 4,793,012 downwards.
CCCCTTCCAGATCACGTGATTCATTAAATAATTAATGCAGAGGTTGCAGAATAGATATGTATTCGTCAGGAACATCGCAGACATGGTCTCCTTGTGTCTGACGTGAAATTCAACTGTCCTTTAAAAAACAAGCCTATAGCAGAGGGGGGGAAAGAGAGAGAGAGAGAGAGAGAGAGAAAGGGAGAGAGAGGGGGAGAGAGAGAGAAAAGAGTCGGCAATAAAATAATTCTCAGGAAGAAAGAAGCCACGCCGAGGGTTGGATTTGTTGTGAGTAGCAGGAGCTTCCCAATTCCTAGCGTGTCTATATATCCATGTAAATTTATTGTTTGTTATTAATGTTATTGTCGTAAAATGTGACAAATAGCCGTCTTCATTTCCTCCCATTTCTCTTAACATGGTGGTACGTGTGTTAATACCCATGGAAGCATTTCACTGATATTTTTAGGAATATTCCTTTCTCTCTCCCTCTCTTTTTCTCTCCCTCCCTCTCTCTCTCTCTCTTTCTCTCTCTCTCCCTCGCTTTTAAACCCCCTTTCTTGATTTATTACAATAAGCATGTCAGCAGCAGTGCCGCTGCCATTGTGTGTGCGTGTGTGTTTGTGAGAGAGTTGTGTTGTTTATGGCGGTGTCCAAGATAAATCATTTCTCAAGTGAAAATGATGTGCAAGCGATGAAATTTTAGAGCGAGAATTTCTCTCTGCCCCACTCCCTGGAGTTGATTATTTCAGACGATTTACAGTAATAGATCAGCAGCTAATATGAAAGCTCTATAGCTGGGGGTCTTAAATTACAGCATCTGTGATTACCAATTAAGGAGAGATTTGTATAAATTTGGTAAACCGGGAACGCCTCATTGGCATATAAACCTAGTAAAAGACCACGACCTTAATATAAGAATTACAGCTAGGAGTCTTGTATTACAGCATCACTTCACTAGCTATTCCTCATTTTTTCACCATCTTGTCCCCTCTCCATTTCTAGCAAGGACTTTATTGCCCTATAAACACAGGTTGTTGGGGTGTGTTTATGTATGTTTGGGGCTTTTTAAATTTATTTTGGGGTGGTTTGGGGGTTTTTTGTTTTATGATGGTTTGTTTGTTTTTTGAAGGCTGGATGTGTCCCATCCTATGCCAGCGGATCAGGAAAAAATCAAATAAATGACTAAATTTGAAAATGAAAATGAAATTGCTGCAGGGAGTTAATATGTACGGCCGCCTCTTAAATAGGGATAGCGTTTGATCGCAAGCAAAGAGCGAAGTTACTTTGTCAATGGGAGGACAGAACAATAGGTGACTACACGGGTTCTAAGGTAATGGAACACCCTTACGGATTTCGTTCCCACACCTGTGTATCTCACCCATTTATAATGACCAAAGAGTATTAACAAAAAGGAAGTGATTTCATCCCCGAATTTTTTTTATTCTTTTTATGCAAAGAGGAAATAGTTCGCATACAATTGCTGTAAGATCTTGCTATGATAGGTAGGTAGGTAGATAGGTAAATAATGTCCTTAGGATAAAAGTTTCAGAAGTTTAGATAACAAAGAACATTTTGTTAGGAACTAAGAGCCCGATTTCTGTGATTTAGGCTGGTGTGAATTAGAAGTAAACCCACCGAGGTCAATGGAATTACACTTGGTATAAAACTAGCGTACATGAGAGCAGTAGTTGGCCTTACGTCCTCAAGAAACTAAGATAGGCATAGCCTGTCAAGAGATGTTAGCTTTTCGCTGGCACTTGAGATATAGAATATAGATAAAATATAATAAGGAAATCCCTTTCAACCAATTGGGACAGCGCAGTAAAGTTAAGACTTTGGGGAGCAGATTATTTTCCCAAAGAGCAGAGTTGATGGGCCAAAGACATAATGTTACCTGTTTAAAAAGCACGAGTGTGTATGAAAGAGAATTTACATCCCGGATAGAAAAGGGGTCAGAAGTCAAGCACTTAGAATTTCCATTTTAAAACTTGACCAAATAGGTTGAAACCGTGAGTGTTGAAAGGGAAGGAGGAAGCGGGAAATAGCATTTTTAAATATGTAACATGCAAGGAGTCAGTAAAACTGACAACCGGGCTGAAGATTAAATGTTCACACCGGATTCTCAAAAGAGAATCCAGCCGCCTTTTCTGCTCTTCCTTTAGTCCCCGTGAGCCAAGTTTAACACCGTCATGAGGGGCGATATTTAACTCTGTCTGCTAAGGTAAACCTTTATGTAGTAAAATTAGAGGAACTCAGCGACTTTCATTAAATATTAAGGGAGATCCAGGGACGGTGAATAAGCCAGGAATGCAACATCATTCTTTGTCAGCCATATATTAATTTAAATCGTTGGCTTCCAATTGATTTTGACCGCTTGTTTTTTAGGTCTGAGATTCTGAGCATGAAAAATTAGCCCGTTGAGGAAGACTCCTGTAGTTACGAAGTTGGAAGGAGCGAAAATATTAATTTCGCCCTCGTTACGGTTATTATTACGGCTCCTTTGCTGTCATTAAAGCTTCAGACAGTGCTCCACTCATAACTCTACCGTCCGGCCCCATGAATTAGTCGCATTAAAGCGGGGTTTAAATCAATAGCAGGGGGTTATTCGGTTCTGGATCCAGACACCATTGTGCAAACGTCTCCCTTAAATAAGTCAGATGTCAGAGTGAGCTTCGGTTACTGCAGGATGTTGAATCGGACAAGGTGGCAAACGTGTATGCTTTTGACACCCTTGGCTATAATGAATCCCGTTTTCCCATTCACCTGGCATCATGTACTCTCCAAATCCATTGCTGATATCGCTGTCTCTCTCCCTAACCTCTTGATTTAAGGCGGGGGAGGGGGGAAAGATGCCTATTTCAGATAACACCTACATTTCTGCCTTGCCTTTCTAGCTGGTTTCTACTGAAAGGGGAGGTAGCAGAGTGGCGCAGAATTGTGATTTATCTGATGGAAAGATTTTGGCTTGAGATAAGCCTTTCTGTAGGACCTAATCTTATTGGTAATGTTGCCTCAGATCTTATTCGCTTCTACTCTTCAAGTCAAAGACTTAGATTTTTATCAACGAGCTGCTTAAATAAACAAGGCGAAAGTTTCACACTCTTCTTTCTTTCTTTCTTTCTTTCTTTCTTTCTTTCTTTCTTTCTTTC
>ML677404.1:4758856-4769536 GCA_007922305.1 Dermatemys mawii | reverse complement strand
AGAAAGAAAGAAAGAAAGAAAGAAAGAAAGAAAGAAAGAAAGAAAGAAAGAAAGAAAGAGAAAGAAAGAAAGAAATAAAAACTTTCCTCTTCATATAGGGAATGGAAATTTAATAGCTGATCTCTCCACTTGAAATAAAGAGCAAAAAATGTCCCCCCAACAGGTTTGTAAAGTTAACGTTGGTAAGGAAGAAGAAAAAAATGAAAGAAGTTATAGTCCAAGTTATTTCAGCATACCCCACCCCTCTTATAAACTAATCTGTCTCCTAGGCAGCAGAGAATACTTTCCTGCTTTATTATTAAAAGTACGATTCAAATAAAGCCAGATTTTAAATTATTTTGATTCTGATCTCTGTTCTGATTTGCCGATTGTTTGTGTGTGTGTGTGTGTGTGTGTTGGTTTACCTTTTTATTTCCTGATCTCAGCAGAAATCTAATCAACCTGATAGGAACGTTTTGGAAAAATATTCTCCCAAACTTTAAGTCCGTGTCCGGCTGGCAGCCATCTATTCTAACTCTGTTTTATTTTCCTCTCCCTTTTGCTGCGCCGCACTTCGGCTTGGCTGCAGATTTCTGTGTTTCTCTTTAAATGCCTACCTCCCACGCGGATGTTTGAACTGACAAAAGTTTCTAGCCTTTACTGCCTGCTTAGCTGTAGGTTGCCAGATCTTCTTTGCTACAAGATGCGGGGAAATAGATCCCGAACAAACAAACTAAAAATCTTCTAAGGTGTCAGAACCCCCTATTATTTGTCGTCTTCTTTCCGCAGACTTTTTCATTGTCTCGTCTTTCTTATTTTGCTCTTCTCTAGGTTAAAGTTTTCGAATAATTCCTCTCCCAATAACTCTAATAAAAGCCAAATTTCTTGGGTAAGTTGGTTAAGGCCCAGCTGTCAAAAAGCTTTCGAGCAAAAGATTGATCGTTTCTCGCCTTTTTTTTTTTTGGTTTGTGTGAAGTTGCTGGCTTTCAAAGAAAAATCTTACTGGGGAATGACTTTTAATTTAATTATATTTTTCCTAAACGATTAAAGTGGAGCTGTTTAGCGCCAATAAATCTGCTTTCAAAGATATCAGTGACCTTAAAGCACGTTGTTCCTCCTGCAGCAAAGTTAAAAGCGTCCATTAGGTCTCACTTAGGAGTCATTTCTGAAAGGCAATCTAACATGCTAAGATTTTTTAGTCAACTTCTAATGCTGGCTTCATGAGTTCAGAGGACCCAAAATGTTCCTAAGAACATCTAGCGGCCCCAAAACTAAACCTTTGAATTAAACTTTCATACTGACCTGAACTTTTTTTAAATCCCAACTGCAGATACTGGTAAATCTGAAATTCCAATTTGCCTCATTGATTAGTTTTAGTCTTCCCTGGCTGTTAATGGAGACTACCCCTGCCTTGATTTAGGAAAGTTCTTTTCTATTCCTGATGTCAATCCGTTGCCAAACCCCTAAAAAGAGCCACGAGGTCGCTTTTGAATTGCTCCTGTCTTCCAGAATGTGCTAATCAGCCACTCTATTCCCAGACAAGGAAAGAGTTAAAAAGGCAAATCCTATCTCCGTTCCCACCCTTCCCTGCCTTACAGGCATCTCCACTTTTGCAGCATACAGGTAAATCTATTTAAATACCAGAGCGTGAGCCCTCCTTAAAAGGGGGCAAAGGATGTTTCCTAAGGACCATTTTTATTTTAATCTATTAAAGAAAATCATGCTTTCTGTTTTCCAGCAGGCCCCGCCTGCCATTGGCCAAAGCTGGTCATGTGACCAGGAATTGGCTGCATTTTCGCCCCAGTCTCCAGTTTAATAGAGCAAGGTCCCCATACGCCTGTATTATCAGCAATATAACAATTATAAAAGCCTGAGATTCGTAATCATAACAGTAACAATAATAAAAAAAAAACCCGGGGCCCTAAGAGTTCCTCCCTCCTCCTTCTTCTGGTCCCCTCCCTTTTCCACTGGGCCCTGGAAAAGCCATGAATTTTGAATTTGAGAGGGAGATCGGGTTTATAAATAGCCAGCCTTCGCTCGCAGAGTGCCTGACGTCTCTTCCCGCTGTCCTGGAGACATTTCAAACTTCATCAATCAAGGACTCGACATTAATTCCACCTCCTTTCGAGCGAACCCTCCTCAGCCTGACTCCTTGTTCCAGCGACCAGGCGAGACCCAGAAGCCAAAAAAGAGCAGCCCATGGCCTGGCCCAGCAGCGCCCAATCCAGCTTGGCCCTTTGGCGGCAGAATTCCCCTGGATGAAAGAGAAGAAATCAACCAAGAAAGCTGCTCAGACGCCATCCTCCTCTTCTTCCTCGCCGTCCTCTTCCTCCTTCCCGGGATCTGCGGCTGGGTCTCCTGCAGGTTTGTACGAGGCAGGGGTGAGGGCAATGGGGGTGTTTATTGGGATTGGAGAGGATTCAAATCATAAACATGTTGGCATCATTTCGCCCCCTCCCCGTCCATCCATCCGTCCATCCCTAAAACGATGTTGCGTAATAAAATACATAGCAGCGACATGCAGCCGTATTTTGGGTGCGCCCCCAACCCACTCCCGTGCAAATCAAAGAGGGAATCATAGCTGGTTCTGCAAACCTTTCCCAGGGAATAACCTAAAAGCTACAGGAGCATCCGTTTGAATTGGAAGCCAAATTCTAACATGTCAGGGCTCGGTTTTCCTATTATTTCCGCAAGGCTAGAATTTTTTTCCCCCTTTTTACAGCCTGCTGGGGGGAAGGTGGAAGCGGGGGCGTGGGGGGGGGGGGAGAGATTTGCTGGCGCTTTTGTGTGTGTGCCTGCGGTGGAGGAGGGGGAAAGAGACCAAATTTGCCTCATCGGTCTCCATTAGGAGCGTGTGAACAGAGAAGCCATAGATGGCAAAATAAGGCAGAAGCCCCTTAAACATGTTCTCAGTGAAATAATCTTCTCAAAAATATGGGTTATATTTTTTTTCTGGGGTCCCAAAAGGCAGAACCTTTCTCACTGTGTTGGGAGGGAGTGTGTGATTTATTAATTATCAGTGATATTATTATTATTATTATTATTATTATTATTATTATTATTATTATTATTATTAAAACATTATTCCGGTCAATTATACCACAACGCCTACGTGTGAAACGGCCGTATTTTCCCGGTGTCGACTGGGGTTCCCGCCCCCCCCCCAAGAAAGGGTTGGAGTTTCCAAACCGTTGGCAACACATGCAGAAGGGGGAAGAAATATCCGGCGGGACGGGGAGGGCAGGGCTATTTTTCCCCTTGGAGTGGGGGTATTGAGGGAGTGAAACATTTTCTTTGGGGTCGGGGAAGGGAGCACGAGGATGATTTGAGGGGAGGGTCAATTCTGGTTTCTCCCGCGGCAGCTTATTTCAGCGCCTTGCTTAGCACCGGGCAGCTGGAGTAGGAGGCTAATGGATGTCGCTCGTTCATCACGGTGGTTGTTCCAACCTTCTCTCTCTCTCTCTCTCTCTTTCTTTCCCCCACCCCGGTCCCCTTTTCCGTGGGCGGTTGTGTGCGCGCTGTGAAGACACCCAGGGGCTCCCGGACACCGGCCCCGGCGGCTCCCGGCGGCTCCGCACCGCCTACACCAACACGCAGCTGCTGGAGCTGGAGAAGGAATTCCACTTCAACAAATACCTGTGCAGGCCCCGCCGGGTGGAGATCGCGGCGCTGCTGGACCTGACCGAGAGGCAGGTCAAGGTGTGGTTCCAGAACCGCCGGATGAAACACAAGCGGCAGACCCAGCATCAGGAGCCCTCCGACGGGGACGTCGGCTACCCCAGCCTGGAGGAAGGCAGCGACGAGGCGGAGGGGAACTCCCCCTTCGGCCAAGCCCTGGAGACCCCCGGCCCTTTCCGAACCAAAAACCCGGAGCCGCCCGGCGCCCAGCAGCTGCCCCCCAGCCCCGGCTACCCGACGCCCACTGCGGAGCCAGGCTCCATAATGGAGCCGAGCGGGGCTGCTGGCAGCGCGGACAAGGCCTTCCCGGAGAGGCAGGACTCGCCTTTGTTGCCAGATCTGAGCCTCTTCGCCACCGATTCCAGCCTCCAGGGTGCCCTGCAGAGCCCCGTCCACTTCTCCGAGGAAGATCTGGACTTTTTCACCAGCACACTGTGCACCATAGACCTCCAGCATCTGAATTTCTAGTAGCCCGTCCCCCGCCCCCGGGGGGCTACCTGCCTCGGTTCGTGTCGCCCCTTTCCCACGCACCTCCACCAGTTTCCCCCCTTGACACCAGAATATTTCTATCATGGGGCCAGGTACTTTCTCAGACTCCGTCGCCCTCCCCACCCCCGCCCTTTAAAATTCATTCTAATGGAGAAGCAAGATCTTCACAATGACCCATCCTTGAAATATTTATCCCGATCGCCTCAAATCAAAGGATCCTATGTGTTTACTGAATTCGGGTATTTCCTTATACTTTGGTTCCTTCCTATTTATTTAAAAGAAATAAACAAACAGCCCCCTACCCCTCACACACCCCCGAGAGAAAACATTTGTAAATCCGTCAAGTGACTTTCTCAGGAATCCGAAGGAAACTTTTAGATTTCTTAATAAAAATAAATAATAAGAAGAATAAAAAAAACCCGGAGGAATTTTGTTGCCTCTTTTTTAAGTTTTAGATGTAGACTATTTATTCAAATCCTTTAATAGTAAATGGCAAATTATTTATTGTACATTATTTTCATAGATTAAATAAATGTCTTTATAACATGAAAACGATGTGTTTCCATTTTTGTATCTCGTCTTTAAGAACTTTGTTCATTTTCCCCCTGAAGTTAGAACCTTCGCTTTCTTTCTTTGCCACTATCTGCTGTTTTTAAATTGTCTTGTGTAGACTGGGAGGGTAAGAAGAAGAAATGTGACCTCATAAAAAACAATTTTTTTTCATAGAAAGCAGGGCTGAATCCGGAATATTTATTAAACTTCCTTGTTCGATTTCCGTGCGTTAGATATTTTGTTCAAAGAATAAAGCAAAGCAAGACATTCGCTTCGAAATTTAACATCTTCGTTCTTTAAACAGCCCATTCTTACTCTTCTGGCAAAAACAGTGTTAGATAGAAAATCGACTGACGTCAAATATCAATTAAAAGATCCCAAAGTTTAAAATCTCAGCGCTCCACAAATACTTTCCATCACACCCCACAGTCCTGAGAACACAGGCGTTCGGCGCACGCTGATTAGAAACGTTTGCTGTTTAGAAGTTTGTTATAAATATTTCCTGTCTCCCGTGAGTGTCAACACCACAGCAGATGACAATCCAGAAAGACAAAAGGCAGCTTCTTGACTTTTCCAATCTTCCATTTCTCATCCCCTGAAGCAAAAAATTTGCCAGTTAAACAGGCCCCATGCCCCACAAGGGGAAAAAAAAAAGAATAAATACTATATAGATTCAAGAAATACTCCATGGATGCATCTTGACTACCATATTTTTAGCCAGCTGTTAAATGGTTTAAAGAAACAAAGAGGGGAGACATTACATTTAAAAGTGGTGGAGTTAAGGGGGGGAACACTCCAGAAAAAAAACCAGGACTAATAAATCTGGGGTGATTTCGATAGCAATTTGTGCTGCTCTGCCCCGACTCTCGCGTCCTTTCAGGGAAGCTTTCGTCCAACATGTAATTTTAAACACAAAACTCATATATCAAAAGGGGGTGGGGGCTTGTTATGAATGAAAAGGGGTCAGCGGAGGAATCAATCGCCGTGGCACAAAAAAAATAAATCATATTACGTCTTTGCTAAGTCATTGGTGTTTCCCCAGACACGGCAGAAATTTGGTAGGCGTTCAAGCCGGGCTTGTGTGAAAGTAGCATTGAAACCCAGAAGACTGGGGGGCGGGGGAGAGCGTGGGAGTGGGGAGGGGGAATAGTAGGGGGCTCTTCTTTCTTCCCTGGCTGCTTAAAATGGCGCAGGAATCTGTGGCCAGACAAGAGAAACAGGCAGCCATGATAGAAGCTATATTTATACTGTGCAATTTCTTAGGGGCTGAGAGAGGGTGGGAATTTAGGGAGATAAATAATCCCTTCTGTCCGCTCAGTTGTACAATAGGGGAGGATGGATTCTCTCTCTCTCTCTCTCTCTCTCTCACACACACACACACACACACACGCACACACACTTTGGTACAACAAAGAGAGAACATTCTACTCTAGTCTCTTTTCGATGAAGATTTAAGATTTTGCCTAGCCTTCATTTTTCTACTAGAATTCACATATTAGGTGCAGTAAGACATATCATTGTCATCTCTTATTGCTTTTTTTTGGGGGGGGGAGGGGGAATGAGGTGGTGAAGAACTTCGAATTTAGCCAACCTTAAAACAGTTGGGTAAAAGAGACACACCTTTCGAAGTTTGCTGTTGGAAAATCCCAGACATTTCAGACATTTAGCGCAGGGAATCCTGCTTTCAAATCCGCAGATTTTAGTCTGGATGCTGATCGTGTTTCGCTTTTTCGGAACAAATGCTCAGATCTATTTTTAAATGCAAACGCTGCTACTGCACTATGTTACTGCGGGAGGGAAAATGTGCACGTGGAAAATCGAAATCTGTTGCCATTCAAATAATCGACTACCTCTTTCTCAACAAATGCATATGCATTAAAACCACTGATCCTACAATTCATGCCAGGAACATCCTCTTCTGGAAGCCAACCATTTCCCAACCCAGCATGTGAATTCCTCTTGTACTAACCACTCTTGTCCGCCCTGAAAGTCCTGAAGTCCCGACAGAACGCTGCTTTCCAAAGCACCACAGAAGGCTATTCATTATCTTTTAGTTTATTTAATATCTCTAGCTTCTGGAACACACTCAAGTACAGTACTGGCTTTGCCAGACGCTGTTTATCAAAGGGCTATTTGTTCCAGTGCCTCGCATATCCCCTCCTGCTCTCCACACACACACACACACACACACACTGCAACCCTGCATACAGTCTTGCAGGGGAATATTAAGGAATCGGTTATACCTAGTCAATATCAGCTGAACATCGTGAGTAAAAATGGTTACATCCAATCTATAGAATAACTTTCCCTGTTTAAAACAAAATACTAAAAGCATTTTGCGTAGGCAGACACTCTCTCTCTCTCTCTCTCTCACACACACACACACACACACACATTAGTTCAGCAGCAGGTAACACGTTTCTCTGGCTCTTTCGGGTGCCCTTCCCCATTTCCCTCTCCAAAGAAGGTTGCTCTTCATGCAACGTGCGATCTCCAAGCAACTCAGTCATTCAGCCGACCCCCACCCCCTTTGGGAGGAGGAGAGAAGAAGGGACATCTTGTGTTGGGGGGGGCGGTCTCTCCCCAGGGTGACGTTTTTGTGGTGATGGCTGTGTTCTTTCCGATATATACCAGGGAGGACTGAGGAGGAGAGAAGGGAGTTCTCCAAGTTCTCCAATGTAAATACTGACACCTTATCGATACAAATCTCTAACAATGGCCCTTCTGCAGATCATAATGACTCCACAAAGTGGCTGCAGGTCTAGAAAACATGCCAGTCACAGTCACAAATCAATTCTGCACCCGCCGAAAGTGACTTAATAAATGGGCCCTCTCCAGTTATTATCCTCGTTCACAGCCACCCTTCTTATTTGTCCTAATTAGCAAGAGTGAAATGTCGGAGGAAAGAAGGGGGATATTCAATACAATCTAAGTTATTGAATGACTGTAAGACTTCATCATTAGTTCAGCCATTCTTTACCTTCTTCGAAATGTCAAACACACGGGGATTGTGGGTTTTTGAAACCTTCCCCTTCTGTTCTCTGCAACTGGAGGGCATCTATTAAGCAAATTCTGCCCCCTGATCGTTGTCAAAACACTGCAGCTGACTAGCGATTATTAACCTAGAAATATGCAAATAACATGCGCTCGCACGTGTTGTAAAGATGCTAAAGTAATATTTATCTGGCGCTGATCTCGTCTGGGCATATGTTTGCTAAAGAGCGACTCCAGGCCATGAAGATATTGAGCTAGTGAATATGGTCATGGGAAAGACCAGGGGCAATGGCCCTGGAAACAAAATATGGACTAAACTGCGCATCCCAGGATGCGGTTATGTGTTGCCACAAGTGCTCATTACCTTGGGAAATTATCCCCAAGTTCCCCTAAACTGTTGGTACCAGAATCTGGACAAAACCCAGACAATCTCTCATGAGAACTCACTTTTCTCATGTGATTTAGTTTGCATGGAATTTGTCTCCAAATCTCCATATCTTTATACATCTATATTTCTTTGCACCACAATCCCAACCTATGCTGTTATCTACGCTTGCAATCCTGGACGCAGGGCCGCATCTTTTTAAACAGCATCGGGAGTGTCTAGCATCTCCATTTCTTCCCCTCGACGGTCACACTGGACTACACCATCAGGGCTCGCCCACGGCTCCAGTAGTTTAAGCCCCGGGCGCTCCTTAGCAGTCAATAGCCGTGAAATCCTTTTGCTCAGCTGCGCCGTTTTCAGGTCATGGACCGTTATGGCCAACCCAGCCGCTTGCTTTTCCCTCTCTTTGATACTTTCCTACAAGGCCATGAAAGTATGACAGGAGATTGTATCTGAGCCAAACTCTTGCTAGATTTGTTAGGGCAGGTCAACCCTGTGGAATCCCTCCCGCAATTCTGGATGGATCCATTATTATCCCTTCCTCCTCCCGCCCCACAAAGGAAATCTCTTTATTACAGGTCTGGTTTCAAAAGACAAACACGCTCATAAGACCCTGTTCTCCGAGGGGCTTTGAAATCAAGGGTTGTTGTTACATTCATGGCCAAATTGGGCTCCCCTTATACTGGTGAGCAGTCCCATTGAGGTCCAGCTAGGGTGACCAGACAGCAAAAGTGAAAAATCGGGATGGGGGTAGGGGGTAGTAGGAGCCTTTATAAGAAAAAGACTCCAAAATCGGGACTGTCCCTATAAAATAGGGACATCCGGTCACTCTAGGTCCAGCCGAAGCGACTAATTCATGTTCTGAGGAAGCGCTCACCAATGAGTGTAAGGGGCTGCACAATTATTAATTATTATCACTTTTCTAGTACTACTTATTGACTGCATTGTACTGGGTACCACACAGACACATAATAGGATGTCCCATGCTCCCGCCCCCTAAGAGTTTCAAAATTTACTAGAGGGAGGGGAAACAGAGGCACGGGCAGAGGAAGTGAGTCGCCAAAGGTCACCCAGAACGCCAATGGCAGAGGAGAGACTAGAAGGTCTCCCACGCATCAGTCCTGTTCTCTCCCCGGGCTACAGTCTTGTCCAGAAGGAGGGATGCGTGGCTCAGGTTGTAAATAGAAACCATTGACCCAGATTCTACCTATCCGCACCCCTCCCGCACTTAACTCTCACCCAGCTGGAAAGTTTTAAAGGCGTCTGCCTAGACCCCGGGGCAATTCAAACCGAATTTCTGGCAGCCGTTCTGGGTCCACGGATTTTTCAGTTCTGAAAAAGGATCCAGGCTCGCAACAGAAAGATGGGGCTGGATCAAACAGCTAATGGGAAAATAGCTTTTCATCGGCATGGCTTGACACTTTGTATTGAAAGGGAAACACGTAGCTTGACTCAGATCTTCCACTCAGCAACTTGTCGCTCCTAATATCAACAATGGGGCCTCGATTAAATTTTTGAAGCCTGCCCTTAGGCAATTCAATCCACAGTTACTCACCTGAGTCAAAGAGGCTTCTTCCCCACCCCACCCCACTCCTCTCAGGAATGTTCAGTACCTGTAACTCCCATTAACGTGCGTGTTTTTAGCATCTTTGAAAAGGAAGGTATTTGTATGTAGGTACCTGAGTAGGGATTTATTGGCGTTAACTCCAGGATCTTGGGGGCAAATTTTCTGCCGGTGGAAACAAACGAAAGTGCAGCGACCTCAGTTGCAAGGGAAGATCAACACAGAGAATGAAGTTCCAATTATTTCTTCATCACCCCAAACGCGGTCTCTCTTGCAATCCTCTGGTCTGAATTAATACCCAACCTACACTTGGAGCACAACAAGAATTAAAATGTATCTTCGTCACTCGGAGGTTGCAGGCAACATAATGGCATTCATTTTTAACTGAGAGGGTAATTAATTACTGGTGGTTGTGTCCGATTTTCCATCCCTGGCCATTTTTATATCAAGATTGGATTTTTAAAGATAGTCTCTAACTCAAAACCGAATTACTTTAGGGGACTGCTTTGGCCTGTGCTATAGGGGAAGTCAGAGTAAATATTACATTGGTCCACTCTGGTGTTGGGATCTACGATCAGCGGTGATAAGAGGTTCAATCCAATATTTCTTTGGATCACAGCCTCTGAAGTGGTCCCCCCCCTCCTTTTTGGTCCCAAATATCAGAAACAGAGGAGGTGATGCAAAAAATACCTGACTCTAAAAAAAGGCGAAATCAAATATTTTCGGACGGATGTCTGAAAACCACCCAATTATCAGCAATGTTCCTTAGGAATCAAATAATGGAGAAGCCTGACGTGACGTTTCCTGGGGGTGGGGGAAACAAACTTGCTCTGCTAACCATTATATTGAGCTTCAGAATAATCTGTCTACCTGCCCAGGAACTTTGGAAATGTTTAACTTTCGATGGCAAAGCCTCTTTCAAATGGATACCTTTAAAACACCCGCTCCACTTCCGTTAAGATTTTGCCACAAAAGACTTTGCTATAAATCTTTTTCTTTCTTTCTTTCTTTCTTTCTTTCTTTCTTTCTTTCTTTCTTT
>ML677404.1:4692835-4750265 GCA_007922305.1 Dermatemys mawii | reverse complement strand
GAAAGAAAGAAAGAAAGAAAGAAAGAAAGAAAGAAAGAAAGAAAGAAGCTGGAATCTCTGATAACCCATTTGACTGAAGGAAACTTTCTTTGAAAGTGTCCAATGAAAGCAGGGTCTTGCTCATAGGAGCATTTCCACTAGGGAGAATTCTCATGTCTCTTGCATCTGTTTCTAATCCAAGATGTACCGGGATGAGTCCCATTTGCCCACAAGGCTGACAGGTGAGAATGGACGTTAGCCCTTTTCCACTGGATCAGAGTTTGGCAAGCCCGGGCCGGGATGAGTCCTGTCGAGGACGGGAAGGCTGCTGGAGCTGAGCCGAAAGGACAGGAGGTTACTGATATGTCAAGATATCGGGCACAACAAAAGACTAAGAAAGCTCGCATTTAAAACTCAAAGGCAGACCCCGGAAGAGGCCTCAGCGCCTGGATTGATGTGTCCTTACATATGTAAACCCCTTCCGACCTCTTCCCATTTCTGAGAGGGCTCGTTTCATCTCCCCCCACCCCCATTTCGTCCTTCATTCTCACACTGCCTTTTAAAAAAATCACCACACACTTTCTTTCGTTTTTGCTTTTTCTCAGATTTCTCACACTTCCTCATGTTTTCCTGGAAGTTAACAGAGTGAAACTCAGAGTGTGAACTAGAAAACATCGCAAAATACCAGCTAGATGAATTGGTTGGAAGAAAGAAAGAAAGAAAGAAAGAAAGAAAGAAAGATTCTATATCTCATATATATCTATATACACATATATCTTTATATGTATAGATATACATGCAATGTTACACGTGTGTTTATCTATAAACATGTATTTATATGAAATGTATGTAATTTAATATATATAATAGCATGTACACACACATACACATACTGTACATATATAATACAGACTTTCTTTCTTTCATTCAACTAACATTCAACATATATGTATATAGTTATCTTATCTGTATTTATACATGCATGTATATGTATAGTTGTATTAGATATATGTGTATGTATCTAATTGACAGATATACAAATATGTGTATCTATCTGTACACTCAGATATCACACATCTATCTATTTATCTGTGGAGGATCTGGTATGATATTTTTCCCCCGCCGGAAAATCACTCCAGTGTCAATGCAAACATATATATGAGCACACACATCTATCTGTCTCTCTATCTACCTAATGGAGATTTATTCTTTTAATATCCCAAAGGAAGAGGACATTTCCCAGTTTAGAAATTCTTGTAAATTATTTATGACAATAGCCTTGTTTGAGATAGGGCTCTTCTGCCAGAGGAGGAGATGTTAGGCAGGGATATTGAACAGACTCCTGTCTTCTAGCCATGCTCACAGATAACAGACCTGGAGAGAAGGCCAGGAGTTCTGGCCCTTCTTGGCAGATATTTCAGGGCCATGTGTTCCTTACCCCTGGGTGTGAAATTTTTCTTCTCTCCCTAAAGCGTTTGTACTCACAATATGAGGCCTTTTGATCTCAGAAGAGCACATTCTATTAACAAGAAAAAAGAAACCAGAAGAATTTCTTACTTTCAACTCCATTTTGCTCTGTTATTAACTTTCTCCCCAGAGCTGATGGGGGCTGGAAGTGTGAAAGCCCTCTGAAGCTCTCTCTGCTGCCTGGGGAAAAGACTTAATATCAGTACCATGGGGCTGGAGAGATACATATCTTTCCTAATGCAAAACCTCTGATGCCCTTACAATGAGGACAAGATGAAAGTTGTGAGCAGTTTCATGTTTATCCAGCCCTCATATTTCACACAGCAAGAACAAACAGGGGGGAAAGGGAAGGGCTTGCAGCTAGAAAGAACACAAATTCTTTCTTTGCAAAGAGGGCTTTTTCCTTATTTCCTGAAGCAAATCAGAGCTGATCTCTTCCTGAATTTCACTTTGTGCAACATGATTCAGCAACACCTTGATTCAGCAAGTAATTTAACTTAAAGTATTCCACTGGAGTCAATGGACTAGCCAGGTTCTTTCAGTTAACTCTGTGCTTAGCTAAATAAGGGTAGACTTACATGATCATGGAGTCAAGGTGGATGAGCTAATATCTTTTATTGGATCAACTTCAGCTGGTGAGAGAGAGAGAGACGGCTTGGTGCTTACACAGAGCTCTTCCTCAGTTTCTGGGAGGCTAACTAACTCTTTAATATCCTGAGGCCAACAGGGCTACCCCAACCCTACCTATCTGCTCAAAGGTAAGCATCTGCTTAAGTGCTTTGCTAAAATGAGGCCTAAAGCAGCCCCCTTATTTTTCCTTAATACTTTAAATACAAATTGGTTTGAGTCATGCTAAGAAAATAATACAGGGGATGGTGGACCATGCAAGGAACTCAAAGGCTTTAGGTGAGACCAGTTTGAAGGAATGGGCAGCCATCTCCATTTCCCCAGGCTTTGATTGTGAGCCACGTTCTGATAGCCTCACTCCTGTTGGGTAGTACCTTAGGGCTAGATCCTGGAGTAAACTGGGCTCCCTGAAGAGGCGCTGGAACAATTTTTATAGTGGGGTTGCTGAGAACCATTGAACCAAACTGTAAACCCTGTATATAATGAAAACCACTTCAAGCCATGGGGTGTGGTAGCATCGCTAGTTCCAGCACCTATGGTTCCCTGCAGGCTCACTGGTACACCTGAGTTGGTCTTTTTGCAGAATCTAGCCCCATGTCCACAGTAGTCTCATATACTTCAATAAGATGCTGTTTGATGTAAAGGTATCAGAACCTGTCCCATTCATGTTCAATCACTCTATAAACAAACAAGTTGTATTCTGATAGGGCCTATGGACTGCAGTCAAAGATCATTGTCCTACTGTGTTAGGCACTGTACATGTATAACTAAAAGGATGGTCCCTGCCCTTAAGGAGTTTACAATCTCACCTGTAGTAAAACATGTCAGATAGGGGCCTTGGCACGTATGTCATAACCCCTGGTTATAAGCTTGGGGGGCCTATTGATCTGCAGTCAAATGTTCTATTACTGAGCTATACCCCCTTAGCATATTTGAAGTGAAATGACCACTGTTCGGTGACCCCTACCAGCTCCTTAACCTTTCCCACCCACAAACAAAACCAAACCAAAAAGTCCTACAGCTACTCAATTTCAAGGTTCTCTTTGAAGCAGGTGAGTTGGAGCCTGGGGAGTCAGCTCAGGAGGAGGGGACACAACTGAAGAAGTACACAACACGTCCCCTTGCTCTTCAGAGGCCTCACCTGTCCATTCAGTTTACATGGTCTGACAGCTTCATTTCAACCCCAGCCTTCACATGGACTTGTTCAATATTTACTCAGGCTGATAGGTTTGCCCAGAGCTTGCTTCCATCAGCTTTGCCCTGCCAGCTCCCCTTCCCCTCAGGCCAGGTTCATGGAAAGTTCAGCCTGAAATGAATGCGCCAAAGGATGGGCCCAGGCTGTCCTGAGGACCCGAGATGAGGTCAAGCCTAGGTCTCTCTGCCCCGCTAGAGCCTTACAAGGCCCAGCACTCAGCACTCCAGGCAAGAGGTCTGCTTTGAAAAATTATTTCGGGTTAAAAAAGAAAAGCACTGGCTGGTAAGAAGAGAACACCAAGCAGAGCCGGGGTTGGCTTTCAGTGCACAGAGCAGAGGTCAAGCCTTCAGGGAAGGCGAGAATAGTTCACGAACATTAACCATGCCTGAGAGTCGGTATGATACAGAAGGTGTAATTTTGCAAACTTAATAAAACAGATCTATTTCTGTGGGAGGAAAGGGGGAATTTTAGTTTATTTTATTATTTAAAACCAGAGTTGGTTCCAAGCAAAATATTTTCTGACTGAAACAGTGAAAGGTAATATAACTTTGTGTCACTACAAATTTGAACCCTTGTCATTTTTTTTTTTTAAATCTTTTGGTATGAACAAATGTTCTGGACAACAAATCAGACTTGGAGGATATAAAAATGAAAAAAAAAACAGGTCAGAGGAGCATTTCTGGACTATTCAGAACCTCATGGCTTTGTGGGGCCAAATTTTCCAAAGAGCTCATGTCTAAAAAATTTCAAAATTACCTAAGCCCAAACCACACTACCTGGGATCCCTCTGCTGGGGTTGGAAATTTGCTCCCAGGTGCAGAAGAGACATACCCTTGGGGTTCTATTTTCAAAAGTTACTTAGGCTTTTTAGGAGCCTAAGTCATATTGATCTGGAAGGATAGCGAGGAACCTAGATGCCTGAGCTAATTTTGAAAATGGGAGTTGGGTACTTTTTGAAAATTTTAACACAAGGCCAGATTTTCAAAAAGGCCGCTTGCGTTGTGACACTTGGGTCTAGATTTTTAAAAGAGCTGAGCACCCAGCATCCCGAGCTGTTCTGAAAATGTGGCAACTCATTTTGAGGCTTCAATGGGGGTCAGTATTAGCAGAAATAACAAAGGTTAGACACTGGTGCGAAGATGAAGTTTGGATCATAACCCATCTCAGAAGTTGGGAATTCACTCAGAAAATTTATTCCACAAGAGATATCAATCTAAGGGAAAAAGATAGAGAGAAAACAATAAAGCAAGAAACACCACAACCACACACACTCATACCAACAACTATGAATCCATTATCCCCTCCTCCCTCCCCTGCCCCCCCAAAAAAGGGGAAAGTTGTTATTGGATTCCACTACAGGGCCCTTCCATTAATCCAGTGCAAGTTGAGAGACTGGAACTGAGGACTGGATGGTGCTGCCATGGTCACTTTGTGTGTCTTTTGGGGGGCTCTGCTTATCAACTGGAAAGTTTTAAGGTTGTTCTTGGTAGTTTGGTTGTTTGGGGGGGAAAGGGAGGACATACGTATGTTTTGTGCTGCATACTTTGCTGTGTGAGGTGGGAAGCCATAGACACTTAGGAAACTGAGGAGAGATGTGTTCTTTTCCCCACCGAAGGCCTGATCCAAAAGCTAATGAAGTCTTGCCTTGACTTGAGTGGCCAGTAGACCAGAGGGCAGTCACCTCTTGGGGCAAACTGAAGGTGCAGCAGTAAAAGTGGAGTTTAGATGACACTTTCCAGAGAGAAGGACAGACTTGGGCTGGGCAATATTTCCACCATTTGGCTTGATCCATGATTCCATTCCTTCAGCAGGTCTCACAGGTGTGTACTGGGGAAAGTTTAAGGGTCAGGGAGACAATTCTGTCCTGTTGGCTCCTCCAGCCTCCTCTTTTGAAGCTGAAGCCCTGAATGAAACCAGCTTGTTTGGAGAGGGTAGGCTTGTATTTGTTCACTCAGTCACCTGGTCAAACACCAGTTACAAAGAAGTCACCTGCCACTCCTGGTTGGAGAAACTCTTCTGCTAACAGCTTCTGGAAGGGAGATTTAACATCTCACGTGGGTTCCTAGAGGTATGGGGCGGGGGCAACCTTTTAGAAGCATCCTGAATATTTGGAGCCAGGAGGAAATAGAACCGAGAAGGATCATTAAACAAGTGACCGCCTTGTCCGACTTATTTGGCAAGACCTGTCCTTCCAGCTGCGACACACCTAGGCCACTTCTGTCTTTCCAACACCTGAACAGACTCTCTCCCGGGAGTGGGCGCGCGTGTGTGAATCCGCAGCTAGTTTTTAACCCCCCGGCTCTTTTCTTTAGGGCGGCCCGGTTCACTGAGATAACAGGCGAAGAGGGGTTTTTAGTTTGAATGCCTCTTTGAACCACACGCACTAGGAAGGCGAAAGGCTTGTAAAAAACCCATACCCCCAAAACGGCCATAAAGCTAATCCGAAGTGACTCCATAGACTTGTTCACGGCTATCGAATCTCTGCGGTTAGCAGGTTTCTGCTGGTCACACGCCTGGCTTGATGCATTTTGAGGGCAGAAAAAGAGTCCCCACCATGTTTCAGAGGGGTAGCCTGTATATCTGCATCCTCAAATCCACAATGCCCATGTAGTTCTCGGGCTCCCCGCGCATTAGCGAGTTCCCCGGTTCATTAGCGGGTTCCTATAATCACCAAGCGAGCCGTTCTCGTCTGCCCAATCCTCGTTGGGGTCAGAATAGCAAGAAAGCACGAAGAGGAAACATTTAACGACCGAAAAGAGAGAACGGAAACCAACCATTAGAGAGAGAAAAGCCGATGTTTTCTATTTTAGGCGCCCCGAATTAACTCTCCCCGAAAATATAAAATGAAAAGCATCTTCCTCTTCAGTAAGAAACAAGAAGTTAAAAGATCAAATGTTACCTTTTTTAGTTCTAATCGTTGGTTCCAGTTCGTTCCTTTGTGAAGAGACAAGAATGAGGAAGGAGAAGTTTCCCTGAGACCCTGTCTGACTTATCCGTGGCAGGATCTTTCCCCTCAAACAGAAACGGGGTTAATTAAATAATAAAGATTTAAATGTGGCAGAAAAGGGGGCATATTAACCGACTTCAAGCTGCTGTGTTTTATACCCGCTTTGATGATCGATTGCTCTGCTAGAACAAGAAACATCCAAACATACCCCCAAATATCACAGTGAAAAGGAATCATTTCCAAAGTTTGGTTTCTAGTTAATTACTTTCTTAGCTCCCTCTGCACAACTAATGCATGCAATCCCTCAACGATTTATTATATTCTGTAGTATACAACGTACTATCTCCCGAAATAAAAATCCTATTCATTGATTATAGACCAGGGCGGAAGGCAACTGCCTTATCGAAGTCCCGTTTGTTTTCGAGGGAAACACAGGCTACTGAGCTAGACGGACATTTGGTCTGACCCAGAAGGGCCATTCTCATGTTTTTATGACTGATCCAATATATTTTATATTTAAATTCTGATGGAGGAATGATAGACAAAGAAAATATTGTTCTCTAAATAGCAGGAGATTTGATTTTTGCCTTTCCAAGCAAACAATTCTCATGACTCCTTCTGATGAAAACATTTGCAGAGCAAAATTATCTTTGGCGACTGCTTTCGAAGGTTGAAAGAGTTTATGTGTGAACGAAGATGTCTTAACAGGATGTTAAAAGGGTTGAAACTCTTTTCAAGTTAGTTCTGTTTTTTCTTCTGGGGGGGGGAAAGCTAATTTTACCAACAAATAATAGTCATTCATAATAAGTCAGTGATAGAAACACACTAATTTTATCTCTTTATTTCATATGAAAATGTGTCGGTGTATTAAATGCAGTAATTTTGTTTCTGAACAGGTTAGTCCAAAAATCAAACGTGATTCAAATCAGAGTGAAGGAAGATGGATATTTGAATACCATAATAGAGTATCACAAACTGACTACTTCGACTCTGCGCAGTTGCGAAGAGTTTTAATTCTATACAATGTGTTCTCAACACCTGACTTTTGTGTCTTCAAACTGCTCACATTCTTCCTCTGGTTGCGGGCTTGAATTGACCTTTCTAAATTGTCAGGTGTCCGTGGTTTGCCCGACAAGCTGTCCATAACTCATTCTTGAATGTCACTGACATTAAATGATATGCCCAATTTTTAGATATTTTTATTTTTTAAAGAGGAAAGAGAATTTCGTGGCTATATTTTTTTAAAAAAACTTTTCCCCACTGAAATGGATGGTTGGTTTTTTTGTCGTCAAGTTCCCCCCTTCACTTTCCTCTTTAATTTATTATTTTATGCTATTTGGCTGGGAAGATGATGCTATTTTATCTATTAAAATTGCCATGAGTTCTTTCGTAATAAAAGATCAAAAGTCGTTGGGTCATTTATCTTCCTCGTTAGTTTGGGAGGGGGTGGGGGTTGGACTTGTGATGGAACAGGGACATTTATTAGAATAATTTTCTGAGTTCCTTTTGTCCATTTTCTTCACTGAAGTCTTCTCCCTTACCACCACACCCTCTTTCTATTTTATTATTTCTTGCTATTCTTTGTAATTCACGGATTGGGTGAGGCTTCCCTGCAGTGGGTAGGAATAGGCCAGCAAATGAAAGCCCCGCTTTGATGAATGTGGGGCTGGGCTGTAAATCAGTCCCCAGTGATACAAATTATTTTAATCTGTCTGGCCTCTGATTTATCCCGATTTTATGAAGCAGAGAGCTACGGTGCAAGACTGGATTGTGGAGCTCTGTCGTCTTCAAGGATAAAGGAGCCTGGCTAGGGGCTAGGGACACAATTCCTTACCCATCCTGGCTGCTAGCCATTCATGGACTTAACCTTCATGAATTTATCCAGTTCTCTTCTAAATCCTGTTATAGTCCTAGCCTTCACAACCTCCTCAAGCAAGGAGTTCCACAGGCTGAAGACCCCTGTGAAGAACTTCCTTTTATCTGTTTTAAACAAAGACACAAGCACCAAGCCAAAACAAGTCGTCTTTGCGCGTTCCAATGAGGACACTCCCATCGATGCACCTGCAGTCTAGTCCTGGGCTCTGTTTCTCCATCCAGAAAACAAACATTTGGCACAAAAATACAGTTTCCTTCCAAAGGCAGCAGATAAGGGGAAGTAGCCCGGCAAAGGGTAAGGCACAGCTATCTTTGCACATGCATTGCTTTTTAGCATAGGTATGGACTAGAAGCTCCAGAAATCACTCTGCCAGGCACATATAACAAGGGGCACATCCCCACGATTAGGTTAGCTTGAGGTAGAACTTCTGTGTTACCCCTAACCCCATTCCTGTCCACAGAGAAAAATCTGAAGACAGGATACTGGACTAAATGGACCACTGGTCTGACCCAGTAGGGTGATTCTTACATTCTCTTCCAGTGAATAAGCCTCATAATTTATGTCTTAGATTTCCTACCTGTAAAATGGTGAGGATCATTTTTACTCTCCTTTAGCATCTTGAGATCTAGTGATGAAAAGCACCTTGTATGGGATTAATTAATATTCCTCAGGTGTCTCCCATCAGATCTTGTTCATTTAATACTCTGATACTTGGGCTTTGGCAAGAGCTGTCCACCTGCTGTGTTAAGTATTGCCCAGTCCCATATGAAATACAATCAAGTGCATTGTATTTACTGGTCCATGTATTTCTGTCCTCATCAGCAATTGACATAAATTAATTGTACACTCCCAGCTGTGAAGGGTATGGTTAGAACCTCAAAGGGTTTGGTGAACTGTCTCTATGCCCCTGGTGTGTTCGTATTCCAAGTGAAATATACTCTATTAATTGCTTTTTGTGGTCGTCAGCTCACCACGGCGAGAAATATTCAAAGTAGCAGAGAAGAGAGGAATTTGTCACTAAGCAAACTCATTTGCTAGGTGCAAAGTTTCCATCTCTTGATTTAACTGGGCTTACACACCCTCTTCTCCATTGCCACAGTAGCTGAACACCTAAGCAGTGTCCTCACAACAGCCTAGATCTTGGCTTTCTGCACAGCCTTGTAAACGGGAGTTTAAGATTCAAGTTAGGAGACTAGATTTGTGTCAGCCACTCAAGGATATGAACTTGATCCTTTTTTTCAGAGGTCAACGGCATAGCTCTGAAGTCAGTGGGGACCGTGCCTGTAGATTCAGAGCAGTATATCTCTGAATAGTTTTCCTCTTTCTCGCTGAGTGCATGGAGGGTTTCTGAAAGGTGCCAGGCCTGGAGAATGAGCTTCTCTGTTTGTTCATAAAAAGAGGGAGTGGCAGTGAACACTTCTCCCAACCTGCCCTGCAATGTGCCTTCAGTTCCTGAGGGCTTGGCTATACTTGCAGATGTAGAGCACTTTGGGTTAATCCGGCCTTCGGAGAGCGCGCCAGGGAAAGCTGGTGTGGCCACATTCATGGCACTTGAAGCGGCACTGGGAACGGTGCATTATGGGCAACTATTCCACAGAGCACCTCTTCCCATACTGGCGCTGTGGCTTGTGGGAAGGGTGCGAGGCATTCTGGATCCTGTCCCAGTGCTCCGTGATGCATCGCTTCGCATCCCAGCAATCCCTGTGTTTCAGGCCATGTTTGGCGCCATCTTTCAACTGTTTCTGTACAACGCGGTCTGTCTTCCCTGTTGGTCTGCAGGAATGGTGCCCGAATGACTGAGGAGCACGCTGACGAGTCTCGCCAGCACGTCTCATTTGGCGGTCGAGTTACTCCTTAAGATCCGAAGTGACACTGAGGAGTCCGATGTTATCGAGTCACGTAATGCATACAACATGAAATTGCTTGTCTCCTTCATGGACATGGTCTCCACCATGGCACGCTGTTTTTGGGCTCGGGGAAACAAGCACTGAGTGGTGGGATCACATCATCGTGCAAGTCCGGGATGACGAGCAGTGGCTGCAGAACTTTCGGACGAGAAAAGCCACTTTCATGGGACTGTGCGCTGAACTCGCCTCCACCCTGTGGTGCAAGGACACGAGATTGAGAGCTCCCCTAATGGTGGAGAAGTGAATGGCTATTGCAGTCTGGAAGCTGGCAACTCTGGACAGCTACCGATCAGTCGCTAACCAGTTTGGAGTGGGAAAGTTGACCATTGGAATTGTGTTGATGCAAGTTTGCAGGGCAATTAATCACATCCCGCTCAGAAGAACCGTGTCTCCGGGTAACGTGCATGACATTGTGGCTGGCGTTGAACAAATGGGTTTCCCTAACTGCGGAGGGGCGATAGATGGGACGCATATTCCTATTCTGGCACCAGACCACCTAATCTCCTAGTATGTTAATCGGAATGGGTATTTCTCCATGGTTCTCCAGGTGCTTGTGGATCACCGTGGGCTTTTCATTGACATTAACGCAGGCTGGGCCAGAAGGGTACATGACACACGCATCTTTCGGAACACCAGCCTGTTCAAGAAGCTGCAAGCTGGGACTTTTTTCCCAGACCAGAGGATCACCGTAATCTGAAATGCCCATGGTGATCTTGGAGGCCCCGCTTACCCTTTAAGGCTGTGGCTCATGAAACAGGGAGCCTGGACAGCAGCCAGGAACGGTTCAACTACAGGCTGAGCAGGCGCTGAATAACTGTGGAGTGGGCTTTTGGCTATTTAAAGGGCTGCTGGCGCTCTCTTTATGGGGAAACTGGACTTGGCTGAAAACAGCATCCCCCACGGTTATACCCGCGTGTTGTACCCTGCATAATATTTGTGAAGAGAAGGGTGAAAGCTTCACTCAGGCATGGTCCTTGGAGATTCAACAGCTGGAGGCTGAATTTGCACAGCCAGAGAGCAGGGCTATTAGAGGGGCCCAACACAGGGCTGCAAGGATTACGGATGCCTTGTGGGAGCAATTTGAGGCTGAAAGCCACCAGTAATGTCTGGTGCTCTGCACAGGAGTGAAGTGTAGTGGCTATGTTTGGTACACTGACTTTGTAGTTCTTGTTGCTTTCCTGGGCTATGGTATATTTTGCGTTATGCACTAATAAAGTATGTTTTCAAAGTAAAAAAACCTCCACTTATTGAAAAGAAAATATTTTGTTGTTTTTTCCTTCAATAAATGAAACACAGAAATACCAAAAGAACAAAGGGGTGGAGTGCGGACCGGTTCACTCACAGACTTGAGTATGTCCTGATTTCATACTCTGGAATTCTATCTGGAGTGTTATGCACTAGGTGCTGCACTTCAGGATGGCAATAAGGCATGTTGAGGGGGGTTAAGTGCAGTGGATAAGGGCCCTGATTTCTAGGAGTGGGAGCATCATTGATTCATTCTACTATTGGCCTCTCTGCCACTTGCTGCCAGTGTCCGTGGTACAGACACATGGCCTTAGGAATTGTACGGAGATCTACCACACTCATTTCATATAGGTCCTCAAACAACACTAAGAAAAAGTTAACTTTCCATCACCACCAGCTGGATTCAAGCAGGTGACATAGCAATGAAAGTCTTCCAGTCATGCTACCCAGTTCTCTGAGACATTCCTGACAGTCTCTTAATATTACTGCAAAGAGGAATTTAATAAATAATTAATAAATCACATGCAGAGGCTACTAGGAGGATAAAAATTCTTCTTAATCCAGAGAGAGTACAGAATCAGCAAGGGCTGCAGATAAAAGGATCGGGGAGAACAGAGGCAAATCCCTTTGATAACAAGAACCGTGCATTTCTCTCCTTCTCCATCACTTCCTTCTCCTAGATGTGTCATCTGTCTTGCGATCATGGAGGCAAAGGAGCATCCTGTACAATACGTTCCAGAAATGCAATGCCCTGAGATGTGCAATAGCCCAAAGAGGGGCATGGGGTGTGCATTTCTGAATGTTCCTAGGAGTCTCACCATCTTTCAAGTTCTTATCAGTTTGGAAATACAAGGCATGAAGTCTCTACCACCACTGGGACTGAAAGGTTATCAGAGTGCAAATACCTGAGGCTGGAAAGACATGTTTGAGAAAGAACAGATAACATTTTAAACATATTTATAGTCTCCATCCTTTCCAGCTTCCATACCTATTTTACCTGAACTTTCACAAGCAATGGTGTGCTTATAATAATCAGACTGATAAAAATGGTTTATCTCAGAGCAAGAGCTTTCGTTAGAAGACGATAGTGGCAGGACTGAGATTCCTACCTTTAGATGCAATTTTGCCTCCCTACAACACCTTTCATCCTAGGATTTCAAAGAATTTTGCAAACATTAATTAACCAGCAGAACAGCTCTGTGAAGTAGAGGCTTTGTTACACATGCTACACATGGGGAAACTGAGGCAAACAGATGATAAAGTGATTTGCTCTATGCTGCACAGCGAGTAAGTGGCAGAATCAGCAAGAGAACACAGGAGTCCTGGCTCCTAGAAATAGCCATTAGAGAATGTCACTTCTTAGCTAGATTTTTAGTTCACTGTCAGTTTCCATAGGGGAGGGGAATAGATCAAGCTGGATCAACTGGTTTCTGAAGGAAAGAGAAGATGTCCCAGGTTGTTAAATGTAAATGAAAAGTAACAAAGCTGGGAATAATTTCACACTAGCACCAGGTACCAAACAGCATAGGCTCGATCTTCCAGAGAGAACTCTCTTTAAATGACACTTTCCATTTAAGATCTCTGAGTGGGAAATGGCTTGATATTAACTGATTACTTCAATTAAAAAAAGGCGAGTTTGCATAGTCAAGGTGTTTTGATAGGAACATTCAGTAGAAGTTTGAGGATTTTAGCAAGGTATTGGTCATGCCATTCAATGGCAAATAATGGCATCGGGTCAGAGGGAAGACTCTGAATTTAGGATTACAGAGCACAGGATTCCAAAGATCTGCTCTCATCAGGTGTAAGCAAATCCCATCTGATGCCTCTCAAGAACAGGCAGGTAGCAAGCATAGACAGGCAGCAACAGGGCCCCTGTGTATTTAGCATGCTCCATTGATTTAATTGGAAATATGCTAATGGTCACCAGCTGAGGATCTGGACAATTAAGATGACGACCTATAACATCTACATGGTGCATGGACCTGCTCTAATTTACACTGGGAGCCAGGCAGGTTGCGGGACAGCCCCAAAATATGGGGTGATCAAAGCTAGTTTAAACTCACCGTTGCCTCTTCTCTTCCCGTCCTTGCACCAAGTGCAAGAATGGAGTAACTGAGACTCAGCCCCACTGGGGTTGGATTCTGACCTCACGCTGATGGAACTTCACTGCTGTCAAGTTTGTCTCGTGTCTCATGGTTAACACTGGTTTAACTGAGATGAGAGCAAGGCCCGTAGAATTCAGAGGCTGGATGCAACCTCCTGGGTCTTTCCTTCCTATTTCCCTGGGGCCAGTGTGGGACCGGTCCTTACAGCATATTCTCCACACCTTTGCCCCGCCAGCATTTATCTGTCTCACAATATACACTTTGAAAGGTTCTGTGTCAGTCTTTTATGTACAGTCTGAGTCCCCTCCACGGTTCTCCCCGCTCACAGCCTACTAGCTTTGCACAGGTGGGGAGAAAGGAAAACAAACATTATCCTACAAGGGCATCAACTATTGAGCTGCAGAGGTTTCTGAGAGCGTCGGAATGAGGGGGACTGTTTAGATATCACATGTTCTCCTGCCAGGTCAAACGAACCACTGTTGAGTAATGGCTCCCTTCCCTGAAGCACCATTTGCCATCAGTGCATTATCACCGCTGCCCTTTAACTTTCTGGCCGGGGCGACAACTGTTCCCTTAATCCAGCAGCTCAGCCTAAAGCTGTTTCAGCTGAGACAGAAGATTGTTTACAGAAGGCCCACACCTGGTTTCTGTCTGGGCCACATTGGTGGGGATGAGTGAAACTTTATTTATCTTGGCTTCGTTTCACAGGCCAGCCGTGGTGTCATGGTGCTGTTGGTAGCTGGATGTACAGCCTCCCGATAAGCATGTTTCACTCACAGGCAGAGCATCCTCCAGCCAATCAACAGGTGAGCTCTGGTCTGAGAGATACCACCCCTCTTCCCCCCCCCCCCCGCCACCCCAGCCATGCACTGTATGTCACAGGGGCTAATGACAGTTTATGCAAAAGGGTTGAATGGTTCTTGTGTTCACGGGGCCAATAGATACGGAATATGGAGGGTGGGTGGTTTGATTTCCCCCACCCCATTTCTAGCATAGAAAGTAGCCAGTGAGAAAGATTGGAAGTTGCTGCTTTCTTGGGACTCAATTAATCCCAGTGTAACTCTAGTGGAGGGATGGATTTGGCCCTTTGGTTTTCAATTCCTCAGCAGCTCGGAGTGAGATGGCGAGGGGGGCTTGGATCACTGGATTTTTAACATGAAAATCTGGAGTGGTTGTTCATGAGGGCAGAGGAACAATAAATAATAATAATCCCTAGCTCTTATCAGTAGACCCCGAACAGCTTTACAAAGGAGGTCGTTATCATTAGTCTCATTTTACAGATGGGGAAACTGAGGTACAGAGAGGCAAGATGACTTGCCTGAGATCACCCATAAGGCCAGCAGCAGAGCTGGGACTAGAACTCAGGTCTCCTGAGTTCCAGTGTAGTGTTCTATCCCTATTTTGATCTCTCTGAAGACAGATAAGAGGAAAGAGAAAGGAGAAACATTCACAAAACCTACGAATTATAAATTCTTATGCTTCAGGTTGTAAGCTGACCTCTGACCAATAGATGTCAGGAAGAAAGTTTCCCTGCAGGGAGATTATTCCATAAATGCCACTGTAGGATTTCTTGCACATTTCTCCAAAGCAGCTGGTACAGGGCATTGTCAGAGAGAGGATACAGGAATAGATGGACCATTGGTCTGATCCAGTCTGGCAATTCCTATGTTCCTACAATGTCCTGAAACTCCTGCATCATTTCCAGCACATCTTTGCTCTTGCTCCTGTCTTCGCTTTGTTGTAAGAACCCCTGTTGGAAAACAAGAGTTAACATCCCCCAGTTTGTGCAGCATTTAGGATTTCCTTCTGGGGTGTAACATAGGCTTAAACAGCAGGAGACCTTTTGTGTCTAAGAAAAACAAGCACGGTCATATAAACCTATTGGGCATGGTTTTCCACTCCCCTTCACTTGTTATCATGTACCCCTCTTTAAAGCTGGCATCCAGCAGATGCAACATGATTCCAAATCAGAAAGCTTCCCTCATGCCTGATGTGGTAACATTTTGCACCCAAGGAGGCACCATGTGATGGATGAGAAGCGGGAAGGAAGTCCAGACCGTCTGCTTCAGTTTTCAAAAACAGGCACATAAGCAGAAGCACAAGTGGTGTGCATGCTTTAACATAGCCATCTTTCTAACTCAAAAACGCAGGCTAGGTTTGTTCTTAGGACACCCGTGAGACGAGTCTGAGGGTCTCAGCCTAGTCCTCAGCAGGCATTCGTCTCCCAAGTCCGCCAAGGGTGACCAGACAGCAACTGTGAAAAAACAGGGTGTCTACACTGGAGCCGGAGGTGTAATTTCTATCTGGGATAGACACATCCATGTGAAATCTGATCGAGCAAGTGCATTAGAAATGCAGTAGGATGAACATGGGCTTTATCTTGTATATGCAACTATTACCCCCCACTCCCCAGCAAAAAAAGTTTCCTGATTTTTTCATACTTGCGATCTGATTTTTCACACTTGCTATTTTTAGCATGCTAGCTTCATCAGAGCTAGTGTGAGTACGTCCACCTGAGCTGGAAATGACACTTGTCCAGTTCCAGAGCAGACATTCCCTTCGGCTGGAAAGGCTTTTGCAAAGAGGAAAGTTTTTGCATGGTTTCCCAGAGAAGGTCAGACGTTGGATTTGCCTCATCTCCTCTAAAAGTTTACCCCTTTCCAACCTGATGGCCCGGCAGGCTGACAGGATACAGAATTTGTTTTCGGAACACCTGACTCTGTAGACAAGGCGCAGATAAATAGTGACAGTCCCTCTTAATAAACGCAGCGCCAGTTCCAGATAAACTGTCGCCACTTAGGTCACGCCCGGCTCCGGTCTCTCCCTGACGAGGAAGCATCTCAAAGTTTGTTGAAAACAGATTTTTTTTCCCCTCCCCGGCCCTTGAAGATAGAAGCCCGAGAGGCCATGGATGTGGCTGCTTTTGAACAGAGGAATAGAGGCGAAGAGGCAACTTCCACCAAATGTACCCAGGCGGCATTAGGATTAGGCCCTGGCTGACCCATACTGTGATATCTTTCAAACGACCCAAGTTTTTAAAGTGCAGGTCAGCTCTGAAAAGTGACCCTGTAAAAACACCTTCAGGGTTCCCAAGTTTATTGCCTCTCACTGACATTCAAATCAGTGAAAAGATCCCCCCTTCTGCTAGTCCCCAAACCTCAGCGAGGGACACAAACTCAAGCTGTGTCTTTCTGGCTTGTCCATACCCACCAGTGGGGCATTTTCTGCAATGGAATTACCCATCTCACCTGCTGTTGCAAGTCCAATGATCCTAATTAGCAATTGTGTTAAAGATATAGAATCTGGCTCGCTTTCCCTTGGATGCGTTAGCTTTGCTATACTAAGAGGAGGGAAAAGAAATCTGTTAAGTCAGCAGATACAACTATCTCCATTGACTTCAGCAGTTACCCCAGAGATGATTTTGGCCTATAAGGCAGAACCCTTGGGAAAGATCTGCCTAGTAATTAAACTATTTGTTTAAAGTAGGCTCTTATACTGCACCCATCACTGTGGCATGTGAGTGTTTACTACATTAAGCTATAAACAAATAGGGTAAGAGAGTAATTGTGTCCCAAGGAACTTGGAAATCCTTCCATTAAAACCCTTGAGGCTTGATAATGTAATATATGACTTTAAGTTTCATTGTACATGTCTGGAATTTTTAAAGAGGCATAAGAGAAAAAAATCTCTTTAAAAATCTCAGCTTGTGTATATCCACACAGCACTGGCCAAAGTGCCCAGAAATCTTTTTCCCAGCATGCTCTTTGTTCAGTGTCAAGATGGGTATCCCCTTTTATCACCCGTTTTATTTTTCCAAAGTTCTTTGTTCTATTAAGATTGTAGGTGTTATAGGCATGGACCATCTTTGTGTTCTGTGTACAGAACGCAGACAAATGGGGTCTTGGTCTTTGGTTGGGTCTGCTACGTGCTCCCAGAAATTTTAACAATAAATAATCACAATAATGGTCAGGAAATTTGGAGGTGAAGTCTCCAGATATTACAGAAACTACTGTGCATTTTGTCAAAGAGAGAGAGACACACAAAAATATCTGACATTTTTGGACTAAAACAAGGAAGCTGAGCTGACCACATTTAAAATCCTCATCTGCCTGAAGAGACTCAGTGACCGGTTCTCATTTACACCTGGGCTCCTTTATATAAATTACTTTTACACCCACTTCAAGGTACCTTTGCCCAGCCAGAGCAACATGAAAGGGTCTGAGTAGAAATGAAAATCAGACCATCAGTATGCACATTAGTCTTGTCTGCAAATATTTGCCAAGCTTTTGGTTCCTATATAACATCTGTTGACAAGAGAAACTCAGGAAGCTAAGCCGTTAAGTGTAGTTTTTTTTAGCCACGTCAAGGTTCTGCTAAGCTTGTTGGCCATTGAGTGTGTTTCTTTCGGCATCACAAGGAAATGCGAAACTGAGCAGAGATTAAAGCGCGGGTGGATTTTTTAAAAAAATGCAGGTCCTGGTTTACGGCAATCTGATGGAAATTCTCCAGAGCCCTGGGCTTTTTTAGGTCAGTTTATTAAATCTCTCCACTAGTCCACTTTTTCTTTAAAGGAAACTTGCCCCGCTCTTCCCCACTGTTCACGAGAGGACAGTAGAGCTATTCCAATTTACGCCAGCACCAGATCCGCCCCTCTGAAAGGCCCGGTGGTCTGTCATGCCGTAACATGTGCTTGAGAGCCATAACATTTTATATCTCTGATGAATTATCATGGGCCTAAAGCTTCTTACACCTGTATCCTGGTTGGTTTAGTCAGTGGTGGTTCTCCTGCTTGTAAAGTTCTCCCTTCACTTTGCTTCTCCCCTGTCTCTGATGCACTGATGTTAGCGTGTTTGGGGCCAGCATCCCTTCTAGACTTTGGTCTCCTCCTAGCAGGGCCAAGAGAGCCCTTGTACTTTCAGGGGGCCGCTGCCACAAGGATAGGAGAAAGTCCCACAATCTCAATGGGGTTGCCTCCTTCCTGAAGGACAATCTTAACAGGATCAATCTTAGGTTTTGTGCAGGGCCCCACGCTTTCTCTCCTTCGCCCCATCTTCACCTCATACCCCAACGCTACAGTTTTCTAGACTCCCTGCCCATCTTTTTAGCAGGTAGAGAGCCAGGGAGCTATTTTAATAATGATTCCACTGAATACCCGACAGCTGCCTCTCTTCCCTGCACACAACAGCCCTCCCTGTCCTCACCTCCACCCTTGTGATTTGGTGGGTGTTCAAGTCGATGGAGAGGATGGGAGAATGGGCGGCCAAAGGAGCCATCAGCTGAGTGGCTTTCCAGAGCATCTCCCAGCTGGGCGAGAGAAGAAATTACAAGGAAGGCAGTTATGTTGGAGCAGGACAGCCCTTTACACACTGGAAATAGGTCTGTCCTGCTAAAATCTTGCTGGCCTTTTCCTCTTCATCTCACAATGCAGCGCTCCTCAAGCCATAAGTTAATGCTGGCCCAAGGCATAGGGTTACCAGCTAGCAACTGTAAAAAAATGGGACACGGAGTGGGGGGGTAATAAGCACTAATATAAAAAAAGTCCCCCCAAAATGGGACTTCCCTTTAGAAATGGGACAGATGGTCACCCTACCTGGGCACTAATTTAAAGCATGCAAGGCACAGGTCCCTGTGTGGTCTTACTCTCCACATACAGCTGGGCCAGCCCTGCACCCCGGTTTTCGTTCGCCACCCTGCAAGCTTAGACTACAGCTCAAAGGATCCCTGGATGTGTTTGCAAGTGACATGGTGACAATGCAGCACTGTGGTGACTGCGTCATCACAAAACAAGCCTGGTGGATAAGCATAGGCTGGGTTTTCTGGCGTCCCCTCCGCCGAGCATTGGGAAATGGGCCCAACAATTCCCTTAAGCTCTGAGGCATCCCTAAAGACGGATTATCCTGATCAGGCCCCTTCCTTTGCTCAGCGGCGTGGGCCCAAATCTAGAGCAAATAAGCGTTTGCGGCCCACGGCGCTCCTTCAGATGACGCTTACAGCTGGGATTATCCGACGACGCCCTAAAGACAACCGGAACAGCGGGGACGGGATTCAGAAAAGCATTTAGGCCCCTAACTCCCACAGAACGACCTTAGTGAACTCCCCCGGGGCGCCATCTTCCCTTAAGCTCTTTTGAAAATCCCAGCCATTATGCATTTCGTCATCACCTCCTTCTGGAAAAATCAAGGGCTCTCAGGCGTTCTTGGCCCCGTCCCAACCTTCTGTTTGGTACAGAGATAATGCAAACCCAGGCCTTGCTAGCGGGTGCAGAGCTGGCCAGAGGCCTTCAAAGCATGCCCACTGTTTGAGTGAAACCCCTTTAGCTCCTGCCCCTTCCCAGAGAGGGTACCTTGCTGCCAGCAACCCATTGCCAGTGATCTTGTCTCACTCTTTGTCACGGTCACCCACGTGAGCGGCTATGAAGCAGGCCTCCCAGCAAACTATAAATACACTGCTAAGGCAAAAAAAAGAAGTCATATCACCTGTAAATCTCCAGATGTGTTGAGTGAGACAGTGAAAAGAGGCATTAAATTAAACCAGAGAGCGTATGTGTCGCGGCAGATG
This sequence comes from Dermatemys mawii, assembly GCA_007922305.1. Classification (NCBI taxonomy): domain Eukaryota; kingdom Metazoa; phylum Chordata; order Testudines; family Dermatemydidae; genus Dermatemys; species Dermatemys mawii. The sequence continues at coordinate 4,730,359 of ML677404.1, read as the reverse complement.
AGGGTGAGCCTGTCTGTCAGTCAGTCTGCTGGGTGTCTCCAGCCTTTACAAATGTTTGCTGCGGATGCCTCCTAACAGCTTTTAATTCAGAAATGGAAATGAGGCGAGGCGGGTTCTGATTTGAAATGCCGCCCGCCTTTCGAAAGGGCGAAATCGCTTCTCCCCACACGCCGCGCCTTGGGGTGTGTGTGTGTGTGTCTGTGTGTCTACACCATCTTTCCAAAGTTTTTTTTAAAAAACCCACAAAACAACCCACAACGCACAAGACATTTCAGAGGTGAAACTGACCAGCTGGCACTTGATTTATGAAGTGCTGAAAAACATCTCTGGAGCTGTCACTTATCTTCAAGCTCTCAGCCTAAATAAACAAAGCGCCCCTCCCTAATTCTCGTTACTGCAGAAATACAACCCAGAGCCTAATAGCCAGCGTCTAAAGGAAGCCGCCTCTGGACAGCCAGCCCACAGCTGCACCCTAGTGGATCCACACTTGCAGCCCAGGAAGATCCTGCTTGCCCAGGCCCTTCCTTCCACCCACCTGAAAGGGAGGAAAAAAACCAAATCAAAAGCAGCACAGCCGTCTCGGTCATTCTGAGGAATTGCAGATTAATGGTGTGGTTCAAATGCTAGCAGAGAAACTGTGCCCTGTCACTTTCATCGTATCCTATCCAAACCGCTTGCTTACTGGTTTTCTTTCTGTCCCCAGGACCTTGTTAATTTTGGCAGCTGGTTCTTTTTTCATTGCCCCTGCCCAGGCCTCTTCTGACCTGGGGGAATTTCTGCTTCTATTTAGCATGAGTGCTACAGAAGAAACTGAGTCTAACCTGATGGCTCGTTGTTCCTTAGGGTCTGGGGTGTTGTTTTCTGTAATCATCTAATAGTTCCTGTACCATTGGGGTGAAAATCCACTGGAGAGGAATTCTACCAGCTATGCAGCAATAAATGGGTTAAGAAGAGATGAAGGCAGCAGCTTCTGTCAGTGACCGAACAGATCTCTCTATTGGTGCCTTAATAATTGAAGCAAATCTTCCAACATTTCTTCTGGGCTCTATTCTCCTCTTGCTTCTACCATCATAAATCAGGGGTAACTCCTCTCAAATAAGTAGGCCAGGTGTTCACCTGGTGCCAATTGTCGGAGCTCCCTTGAAGTATCATGGAGTTATAGATTATGAATCCAGAAGGGTCCATTGTACTCATCTAGTCTTACTTCCTGTGTAATATAGAACCACTCTGAATTAATTTAATTAATTAACTGGAATTTAGCCTATAGCCTCGGGGCCTTCCCTATAAATTCACAACCTTTGACCCGCCTTTTCCTGTGTGAAGCTGATACATCTCTGATAACATCTTACAGAGTGCTTTTCACTCATAGATCTCCAAGTGCTCTACAGAAGAGGTCAGTACTATTATCTCCATTTTACAGATGGGGAAACTGAGGCACAGAATGGGGCATTGTCTTGCCTAAAGTCACCTCGCCAGCCAGAGCCAGGAATAGAACCCCCATCTTCTGGGTTTCAGTCCAGTGGGAAAACCCAGTAGGACGCACTGCCTCTCAATGAGGCTGCCCAGGGAAGTGAAAAACCTGCTAGACAAATACCGGAAGAACTTAAATCACAAAGTAACAAAGTCAGATAACTCTGTAACAAAGCTCAGCATTTTGGGTGTCTCTTGGTTGCTTTCGATGGCCATGAGAGACAACACCACGTGCGTTGTAGACAACTGGAACCTTTTCCCATGCATAGATGGATGACATATACTTTTGATTATGACTTTTGTCGTTACTCATTTCTATCATAATGTTGCCTAAGGTCCCTAATCAGCTTCAGGACCTTGTTGTGCCATACAAACCCCAAAGGACCTTAACACCAGTGTCACATGGTATTCTACTGGAGAATGTGTATTAAAACAATGGGACCGGAGATTGTCTGCACTTGCTATCTGACCTGATTGGAGCCAGTGCCCCGAAATGGGTAGACATTGGTTGGTTCAGGAGACGGGTAGTGAGATAAAAAGGGCCAGTCAGAAGATTTTCCCGCTCTGGGACATTGATTCAAGTTGGTAGTGAGTCCAAGTGATGACCATTTGACCCGTGTCAGATGAAATGAACCAGGGGTCTTAATCCGGTACATCAGCATAAACAATGTCAAATCTTTGTGGCAATGCTCATCTTTGCTGACAAGCTCACAGGAGAGACCAAGGATAGAACAGCCCTGGAGGCTACTCTTTCAGCCAGGGCTTAGGGCGAGGTATCTCTTCACTTTATAGTTGGAGTGCGTTGGCAGGGTAGGATAAGCAAGCTCTTCTGTGAATGAGTAAAGTCTTCAGGCTCTAGTGCTGGGAATCCAACCTCTTTCCTGGGAAGTAACTGCACTATTAAACTATTAAGAAAAGATGGAAAGACGGATCATGCCCTAGAGCCCTTCTTCAATGAGAGCCTTACCAGCGGACAGAATGATAGATAAACAGATCCATTACCTTAGAAGATACATGCAGGCTGGGGAGTTGCCCCGAGATCTTGCACAATGATCGCTATATGCCATCTTTTCCCGAGGCAGAAATACTGTGTTCTAGCAAACCTGTATTTCGGGTGTAAACTATCTGACAGCATCACTGGAATCTCTCTCTGCATCCCCATGCTCTTCTGTTACTGCTTAGTTTGAATACATTCCTATCCGAGTCTTCATGGTATGCTTTTAGGGCCAGGCAGAAGATTTCTCTCCTCCCCCAGAAGCACACACACCAACCTCCCACCCTGTAATCTCACTTTCTCCAAACTGTATGGAGTTCAGCTCTTTGGTCTATCAACATTGCTAAGACCTTCCAGGCCTTTGATCAATTTATAGCTGCTTTGTACCTTCTCCAGAATTTGTAAATCAGATAACTCAGTATCTAACCGATAAGTGAGTGAGACCAGAAGAGCCAGACTCACCAAGAAAGCATGAGAGACAGTCTTAGAGATCCCACATGCATGGAATCTGGATGCCAGGCTGCATCAGAAGATAACCGGTGGGTTTGATTTGTTTGTTTGTTTGAGCAAGAATTTTTTTGTTCCGAGTATTTTCATCGATGAGCCGCAGTTGTTTGTGTGTTTGACAAAGGGTATTTCGTAGATGTGGTGTATTTAAACTCTGTTAACATTATAGGCTGTCATGTTTTCTCCTGGTCCTGCTTGAAGGCTAGGGGGCTCTGTAGAGACGTATGTAATCTGGGCCTAGCAGCAGTCAGTGTACAGACTGTCAGCTTAGAGTAAGTTACAATGAGTTGTGCCTCTCTGTTTTAGGGAGCAGCCTGCTTTGTTTCTCTCTGGTATTGAGCATTTCTCCACTTGACACCTCAGGATCCTCCCTTTAGATCAGATGATCGTTGAGTTTTTCCAGGAGGCTGACTCCATGAAATCACTAATGTAGAAAGCACACGTGTTGACAGGCAGTGGAGTAGCAGTTTATAGACCTTCTGGCTCACTAAGAAAAACTGACAACTTTATTGTCCTATTCTGTAGTCACTCTGGGCGAATGTGAGGCCTTTCCTAGGGAGGTGTGTTTGCGTTAATTACGTGTTTTGCTGAGAGGAAAGATCTGCATCTCTCAGTAACTTCCTTTGCATTCCTTTTGTTCTCCAGAAGCCTCATTCCCCCCCACCCCACTTCCCCACTAATATTTATTCATGAGGATTTTTGCTTTCAGAGACTTCAAGAGCAGCTGCTCCAGGTCTGATGGAATTCACTCTGCAGCAGAGATGTCTTTTCATCTGTTCATCATCGCCAGCTTCACCATCTACAAGCATCTGCTTCTTCGGACAGGACCCCAACTCCAGGAGCATTCAGCTGCATTTTATGGAGTGCAATGGAACACAGGTGCGGCACACTGGCAAACGCAAAGACACAGCTTTGCGTAGACACACACATTCATTCAATGCATAGGGCATCTTCTTCCACCAAGATCCCGCCAGATTCCCATGTCTTCAGAAAGGGAAATGAAACCCCAGGACAGTACATACCCAAATATGCTCGGATCCTGGGGCCAAATTCATTCTTGGTGTAACTCTGGTGTTCAGATTCAGAAGTGACTTTGTTTGGGGGAGGGGTTATAGGCTGGGGTGAGTCAGTCTTAAGTGAGTGTAAATGGGTTTAAGTTACGGAAGGTGAAGGTTACTTTGTTACTGCTGCTTCAACAGACACATTCTTGCATCCTCCTAGTGGGTGCTTTTCCTCCTACATCCCATGCCCCCTTTCTGTCTCTTTGGTGTGTAAATGTCACCTAATAATACCACTTCACTCTGATATTGTGCTTTTCATTGGTAGATCTACAAAGGGAATTAGTATCGTTATTCCCATTTTATAGATTGGGAAAGAGAGGCAAGGAGATGTGAAGTGACTTAGCCAAGATCACTCAGCATGCCAGGGGTGGTGGATGTTAACTAATTGACCAGACATGGCAGAGGTAGGCCTTATAAGCAGACTGCGGGATAGCAGTCAGAGAGACACTGTAGAGAAGACAAGTGTCCCTGTCAGAGAGAAGCCCTGGGAGAGGGTTTAACCAGACAGGAAACAACAGAGGAAGGACACTGCAGGAAATGGTTAGGTGGCTACAGTGGAATCCCTGAGGTAGACCCAACAGGGGCAGAAGAGCTGTTAATTTGAAAATTTGTTTGGACTTGTTTATGCTACCCCAGAAGGGGTTTGGACTTCTATGAGACCTGGTTGTGGGGCTAAGCCACACACAGACCCAGAGGGGGAATCAAGAGAAGATGCAAAGTGCATGGGAGAGCTCAGTAGGGGGTGCCATAGACTAGGCTCCCTTGCAATGCTATGTTCAGGTGAGGATGCACAATTACAGGTACCTAGCACATTGGGGTCCTGATCTTGACTGAGCCTATAGGCATTACTGTAATAATATTTAATAATATAATAATATATCAAAGTTTCAGCCCCGGCCTCTATTTTGAGGGGTTGGTACCAATGTCATGTAAATCACTGCTAAGGGGAGAGCTCCATCACACACAAGGCCAGTCCTATAAATCAGCCCATAATGAGTGCAAAGAGAAAAGCTTTAACATCCTCATCAAATTGATTAATACATCGCGTGGCTCAGGACAAATGTAGACGGTGTTTATGAGCAACTGCAAAGCAGCCGAGGCGGGGGCCAGGGGGAGAAGGAGAGGGAGCTAGGGATGGAGGTTCTCCTTTGTGGAAGTTGAGGTTCCTGGCAGCTTCCTGGCAATGAGCTAGCTAATGTTAGTACAGCAGAAGGACAATGCAAACCCTTCTTTGTTAAGAGCATAAGAACGGCCATACTGGGCCATACCAATGTTCCATCTAGCCCAATGTCCTGTCTATAACAGTGGCCAATGACAGGTGCTTCAGAGGGAGTGAACTGATCAGGGGAATATTGAGTGATCCATCCCCTGTGGGCCAGTCCCAGCTTCTGGCACTCAGAAGTTTAGGAACACCCAGAGCCCTTGGATCCTTGACCATCCTGGCTAATAGCCATTGATGGACCTATCCTCCAGGAACTTATCTAGTTCATTTTCGAACCCTGTTATAGTCTTGGCCTTCACGACATCCTCTGGCATGGATTTCCACAGGTTGACTGTGTGTTGTGTGAAGAAATACTTCCTTTGGTTTGTTTAAAACCTGCTGCCTATTCATTTCATTGGCTGATCCCCTAATTCTTGTGGTTAGTAAAAGGGTAAATAACACTTCCCTATTCACTTTCTCCTCACTTGTCAAGATTTTATAGACCTCTATTATATCACCCCTTAGTTGTTGTTTTTTCTAACACAAACAGTCCTGGACTTTTTAATCTCTCCTCCTACAGAAGCTGTTCCATCCCTTAATCATTTTTGTTGCTCTTCTCTGCACCTTGTCCAATTCTAATAGATCTTTTTTGACATGGGGTGACCAGAACTGCATTTATTGAGGGGCTGGTCCATAGCCAGTGGGAGTCAGGGGGATTTTGCCATTGATTTGGATGGGACTAGGTTTCAGTCCAGACAGGGCAGCCAGCCAGGAGGGTGAGCAACAGCGGTGGGAGAATCTTCCACTGGTGTATCAGAGCTTTGGGGGTGGAGCCCCGAAAAGGACAGGAAGGGTTTGGACCGGCACCATTCTGCCCAGTGAACTAAGTGCTGCCATCTCATGCCATCTGGGTGAGTGAGATCTCTGAATCTGCCTCTTTCTAGCCCATTCCAGGCCGTCTGCCTGAGATATCTGTCGACTAAAGTGCCTCTGTTCTACTCATATATATACTTGCAGACTTCTCCCCAAGGTTTTAGTCAAGCTGGGGGCAAGGCAAGGACTGTGTCCCCCATTGGAACTCTGCAGTTTTCCTGTTTTTTAATGGTATGAAGCTCGTTCTTCTAATCCCAAAGTGTAACGCTAGGAAAGGGAACTCGCTGCTCAAAGGAAACCTGGCTCTAGGGGGCTCTTTTGAGCAGCTTCAAACAGCTGCTCAGAAATGTGGAATGGCGGATACCGTCCCTGTGGAGCTGGATTCTTGTTGTTTGTATTACAGTAGCCAAATCAGAAACCAGGTTCCCAGCGTGCTAGATACTGTACAAATACAGAATAAAAGGCTATCCTTAGATGGCTAGTTCTTGCCCCAAAGAGCTAACCATCTAAGGATAGCCTGGTCTACACCTAAAAATTAGACAGAGCTAGCTATGTCACTTAGCCCTATGATAAATTTCACACCCTGTGCACTGTCGTTAGGTCAACCTAATCTCCAGTGTAGACGCGGCAAGGCTGACGGAAGCTACTGACTCTTGGAGAGATGGATTCACTACATCGATGGAAAACCCCCTTTCGTCGACGTAGGAAGAATCTACACAGTGGCACTGCCGCAGCTGGAGTGTAGACACTCCCTAAGACAAGAGACAGCCAGTGGAGACAGACAGACAGAAGGGGGAAGCACAAGGGAACAATGAGACAATACTGGCCAGCATGACAGGCCATGATCTCAGCACACCAGCTGTCTAGACATTGTCAAATTAGTAGGTAGAGTGTTGGTAAGGTGGTCAAAGGTGCATGATACATACAATTTATCACATGGCTCTGCAATTTATCATTTGTCTTTCTGTGTGTGTGTGTGCACATATACACACACTCACAGGTACAAACTCTAAGAATGTAGACCTGGATAAATAGCCTTATGGAGGTAACACTATAAGAAAATCTGGTATCCACAGCTCCGCTACCTGTCCTACTTTACAAAACAGGAAAGATAAAATTGTGGGAATCCTGCAGGGAATTGACTGCACTGGGTGTGTGGGGGGGGACTCAGAGGTACCCTCTGGATTTTAGTGTGAGATTCTCTGGGGCAACAGGGGTGTGATCCTAGTAGAATGTGGGATCCCCTAGTCCTGCCAGGGATTTTTGGTAAAAAGTTTGGGGCTGTAGGCTGAGGTGTCCCAGCTGGCAAAGAAAGATACCGAAACCCTCAACCCCCAGAAGTCACATGTGTGGTGTGTTTGGCACGTGTCTTCAAGTGATTCAGGTGTAAAGGGGTTAGAAGAAACAATGATTCTCCGGGTCTGTCAAAAATTCAACTTTATTTCTAGTCTGAGACACGCTTTTTTAAAAAAAAAAAAAATGAAAAAAAGCAGATTAATGCGTAGCTTTTATTTAGTGCTTTTCATCCAAAGATCATATTTATCTGCTTCAACAAGGAGATTGGTATCATTATCCTCATTTTAAAGCAGGGGAAACTGAGGCAAAGAGAGAGGCGGCATCTCGCCCACAGTCCCTGAGCAGCGGAAGCAGAAATTGAAACCATGCCTCCTGAGGCCCAGTTGTCCAGCTGCTAGGCCACACTGCCTCCCTTAATGGAAATTTAAGGGGTGGGTCCTGAATTTTGCATGACAGGGCTCTTTGTTTCAGCATTACAGAATATTACCGAGGCGTGCGGGGGGGCGGGTCTTGGAAAATCACCAAAACATGTATTATGCAATTTATGTCTAGTCCCTCTTCACTACAGTGTATTATTCCAAACTGGAACCAGCACAGGCCTATTGATTGGCCAAAAACAGACCCTAGAAAGAAACTCCTTCCACGTAGGCTCCTTAGCCCTGCTTTTGAGTTTCTTTACCTCTGATTAATCCAGAGAGGTTAGTCTTGGCAGCCAAAGGCCTTTGCCCGACTTTATTATGGCAGAAATAGGACGGGGCCCTGTTTGCACGAGTGTCCCATACATGTGGCTCCTGGAACCACCGCCCTGCAGCTCCACGCTATCCACAACAGCCCATAGACCCTGAAATCTCCTCAGCTGAGCCACCAAAGTTGTTGTTAGCTTCTGCTCACCACAGAGTTGACAGTCGGGAGGAAAAAATCCAGCCTTTCGGCATTATTCCAGCTCCCGTCCCAGCTCACCAAAAGTTAGGGACAAGCTGATAAACTGAAGAAGTAAAGGCATCTGGATGTTAAACTTATAGAGACTTCGGATCGCGGAGGGAGATGTTCTGGTGCCTTGTTGGTCAGTTGCCCTGTGCGCTGGAATTTGATGCCTTCCCGCTGTAGAAGTCGCAGAGAAGCTGGGATGATTTCTTCAGTTACAGAATCTCTCCCACCCACTGAGATGCCTTGTCCAGGCCAGGGAAAAGCATCTACTCCTTAGCTAGAGCCAGTCATCCTTTCAGCAGAATACAAATGCTTCCAAGGTAAGACTAAATCAATTGAAACGAGCTAAGCTCAGGGTAAAAAATCCACATCCTGCCACTTGGATATTTGAGGCAACATTTTCTGCAATGATTTAAAGCCATATAACGACAGGTCTCGGTTCTCATTTTTGAATGGATTCTTTCCTTCCATTTAGTAAAGATTTTAAGGCAGAACCTGCTTCTGTTGCAGTCTGCGGCAAAAGTCCCTTTGGATTCCATGAGATCAGGATCTAGGCCAGATGGAAACCTTGTTGAAGGCAGGGGCCGCCTTTTTCTTTTGTGTTTGTATGGTGCCTACCACCATGAGCCCCATGACGGGGGGTGGGGAAGGTCCTAAGCACTGCCACAATCCAAATAAATAATAATAATTAGTAATTAACTACATCTCTTCCCTTGAGCCTTAAAACTGGGGTGCAATAGTAGGTAGATGCTACTGGGCTGGAGGATTCTTGCTCTTTCTCTTTTCCCTCACCCAAGGGAGGAAATGATCTGGCAAAGTCAGCTTCCAAATATCAAGAATTTAAATCCAAAATCACCCCCCAGCCTCGTGCACTCCTGGTTAATGATGGCCAGCAGGCAAAATAAACTCTGTTCAGGAAACGTGTCAGATCGGATCACAGGAATCGGCGAGATAGATCGGATCAATGGGGCATCTCGTCCCCATATCTTGTTTCCAGCAGCGACCGGGACAAGAGGGTTTATTAGAATGGTTAATTGTTTTTATTGATCCTGCTCCCAGAAGCATGCTGGGTGCCTCACAGACAGGATGGAATAAAGACAAGTCCCTGCCCCAAAGGACCTACAATTGTAACAGACCAAACAGAGGATAGGGAAAAGAAATATCGCGGACAAAACAATCCACACCTTTCTCTTTCCCCTCTTGCTGTCTGTCCCTGGCTAAGCTCTCCCCTCTCATCACCTCCCTTCCACCTCACAGATCTTGTCCTACAGAGGCAGGGATAAGAAATTCCATCATGGGCAATTATGGAATAACCTGCTGCCACGGGTTGTACAGACCCCATGCAGTCCCAGTCGCTAAAGGGTTAACAGGGTTAACTAGATGCCGCCTCAGCTGGGGCTGACTGGCAGCCTTGCAACAGCTGGGTTGGATACAAAGGCTGTGGGTCAGACAACTGGACTGGTTGCTAGAGCTGTGGAGGCCTCACTGAAAGCAGAGTTCTTCAGCAACAGGTTGGTGGGAAGCGGCCCAGATACCTGGCCCACTAGAAGAAGAGGTTCACAGAATATGAATGTGAGAAAGAAGCTTACCTAGAGAGGGGTGGTAGGGAGCAGTCCAGGAAAACAGTAAAGGACTGGGAGAAACTGGCTGTTCCTGGTTTGAAACACAGAGGACCGGGTGGTCTGGGTTCTCCTACCTGCCTCAACAGAGGGGTTATTACAGCCTGTAGAGCAGAGGGGTCTGAACCCCAAGAAAGTGGAGACTGTTGACCATTTGCTAGAGTTACTGGCCCTTCCTGACTCAGTAAAGTATTTACTACTCAAGAGAGGAGAGGCTATTAATGATGTGGACAGAAGACTGGAGTCATGGTGAGGAGCTACCTGGTCTAGGCTAAATGGTGAGTAGCTTAGCAAAGGGGAAATGGATGCAGGTTTGCCATAACACCTGCTCAACTGTGGAGGGGTTCCAGTGGCTCTAGATAGCATCTTCCTAATCTCAGGCTGTTTGTGGTTTGATAAGGCCCCAAAAAGAGGCAGTGTGGTTTAGTGGATTGGGCCCTGGGCTTGTACTCAGGAGGCCTAGGTTCTACTCCTAGTTCTGGCCTGCTGTGTGACCTTGACTAAGTCACTGTAGATGTGTGCCTCAGTCTTCTTACCTGTATATTGGGTAGGTAATGATACTTAACTCCTTTACAAAGTGATTTTGAGATCTATGGATGTAAAGTGCTAGATAGGATTAGTAACTGAATACAGCCCTTCCTCTGTATTTACCATCTTTTTGCAGCTTCAGTTCTCATGCAGTGAGAGGAGTTTTACTGTGAACACTCACGTGCTTGTAGTAAGAGCATGTAAGAATCCAGGGGCCGGCTGGAAAAAGAACGGCTAGTTTTTATTAAGAGCTAAAGTCAAGCAGCCCAAACAATTGTGCTGGAGAGACCAGTTGGAGTCTGATTTTTGTACAAGTCCGTCCACCCCATTTGACCTTCTAGGAGAGACATTCAGGCACTGAAACGCAAGGCAGGTATATCTAAACACAGGCAGGGGCTGGACTAGATGACCACTTGAGGTCTTTTAGAAGCAGAAATGTAGGGCTTGAAGAGAAGCTCTAGTGACCTGATTCTCCCCTCATGCTGGGGTAAATCAGCAGTTGACTCCTCAGAAGTGAGTGGAGTTATTCTAGAGTACTACTGTTGGGAGATGAGAATGGGGCCCTATGACATTAGGGTACTCCCAAAGGCTGACCCTACTATATTCTGAAGGAAAGATACTGTGGAGAACGATGGGAATTTTGCCTAAATAAGGACTGCAGGATTTAACACATACAGTAGGTGAGGAAAATGAATCATTCAGGAAGCAGGTCTGAGGGTGACCGCCCTTACACTGGCTTTATGCAAGCGCCATTGACTTCAATGGCGTGATTCCTGCCCTCGAGGCACCTGAGAGGAGAGTCAACTCTAAAGTTTATAAGAGACATACCAGCCAACTCCTCAAGGATAGCCGTGGACCCGTCCCAGCCTAAAACCTTCTGTAAAAACAAACCCAGAAGCAAACGCTCCATGGCCACCATTGCATCTGAAGGCTTATTTCATGTCCTTGTTTCTCCTACCCCGCCGATGAATGGAATTGTATACAATAGGTTTCAGACTTCATCATAAACAACATAAGCTGGGGGCTGGGTCTCCGGGCACTGCCGTTACCCCAGCATAACTCCACTGGGCTCAGCTGAGTTACTTCCCACTTACACAGGGGAAGTAAGAACTGCGAAGGAGTGCCCGGTCCCCTCTACAAAAGTGGATGGTTACAATTGGCCAGCCGTCACCTTCAGCTGCTGTAAAGTGGCATCACTCCATGGCTACAGATTCAGACCAGCCGAGGATCCTGCCCTGCTCACTCCATAGCGGGAGCAAAGCTTCTGGTGGCCCTCTAGATACAACAGCACAATCCAGGTTCCCCCAAAGGGAATAGCAGACTCCCGTTCCCCGGCGATGCAGCTCCTGGGTTACACGAGGGTTCTGACATCCGAAAAGGGAGCGAAACACAATGGACGAGCCACTTTGAGCCCCTTTCAGCACTGTCACGGGGCTGTTATTGATGAGGAAGGGACCATTCTTAAGGACTTGGCTCCAGCCCCTTCCTTTAACACCCTTTTGTGGGTCCAGCCCAGGGAACAGTTCACGAACCCGGGCCGTGAATAAGGAAAAGCGGCCTGTGTTTGTAGGGAGGGGAGGAGACAGGGCTTGGGATCTGTTCCCAGGGGCTCTAACAGCTGGGGTGGAGGAAGGCAGATGTGGGCAGCACAGAGAAGGCCAGAAATGTACCTCTGAAATGAAAGCTGGTTTATGCTATAAACTCATCCTCTCAAACAATAAACGATCTGATCGTACAAGGCACTGATCACCCTTAACGCTCATCAGCCCCGGGTCTCCTATTGCCCGTGCCGGCAACTTCAATGGAGTTAGTCCACATTTACCCCAGTGTAAGAGGAGAATCAGGCCCATGTACTTCAGCGGCAGTTTGGGGAACTCGTCCCCCTAGTCCCAGATCCTCAAAGGAATATAGGTACCTAACTCCCACTGGCATCAACCTAATACCTTTGAGGAGCTAGGCCTGTGTCCCATTGATTGAAATGGGAGTTAGGTGCCTAAATACGTTTTGAGGATCTGGGCTGTAGCACCGGTTAGGTGTTTTTTTAGGGCCCAGATTTGCAATCAACAATTAATACATCATTCCATCCCTGCCACCCCCAGGACATTGACTGAAACTCCCGCTTTTGCTACAGTTGTCAATCTTCTTCCTGGTCTTGATTTACCCTCCCTAGTAAAGCACGTTGAGTTCTTTGGATGAAACTGTAAAGCCCAGATCCTCAGAGGTACTGAGGCCCAATGGGAGTTAGGAGCTGAACTAACCTTGAGGATGTGAGGCGGGGCCATCTTTTTGTTCTCTCTTTGTACAGCCCCTAGCACAATGGGCTCCTAGTCTCTGAAAGGGACTTCCAGATGCTATTGTAATACAACTAAAAGCCTGTTTGTATCAACATTCCTCTTTTCCATAGTACACTGGAAACCTTTATTTGTCTCAGAAACAGAAAATATTAAGATGTTGAACTTATCAGAGGCACTTTCAACAATAATGTCCTTCTTGATGTTTTCCTGCACCATGGCCACAAAAGTGTGGTGTCTCCTTCCAGTTCCATGGAGCTCTAACCAGGTGTTGGTTTCTTTAGTTTTCCTGTCTACCACATCTTGTCAGGTACAATAGCAATACATCAAGGGAATGGTTGCTATGACACCCGTGAAAATCACAAGCCACTGGCCTGGGCCTTCAAGATTTCCCTGCAAAGATTGCAACATTTGGAGCTCATTTGCTTGAAGTGATGACAATTTCCAATAAGCGTGAATGGGGGATCCTGCCTAGCCCATCCTCTGTGAGCATAATTGCGGCTGTCTGTCCCTCTGTCAGGCTTTCTGACATCTAGCATTCACACACCTAGAAACAAACTCCAGGTTTCTTAATGAGCCCATTATATAAAGTCAACCTGATTCATTCATAGTGATTCAGTTGGTTATTTCCCCCCGCCCGACCCTTTGAGGCTGGGCTTCTGGTTCTCGATGCCATGAGCACTTTGGCTTTTAGCTGAACAGGGAAGCCCAATATCACTGGAGGGAATTCTGGGATGACAATAAACGTCCATAGCTCTACACACAGATCCTGATCCAACTCCCATTGAAGTCATTTGTAAGACTTCCGTTGACTTCCCGGTGCTTTGCATCAGGCACAGTATGACAAACTGTGGTGAGCCTCTCTCAGTTTCTCTTGAACTGTCAAAGCAGAGCAGATCTATGGGTTGGTGGTCAGAATTCAGTCTTGAAGAAGACCTAGTTGCTGAGGACAGGATGCCGGGTTCTCCACGGCTTTGCACCCTGGAGTAGCTTTATACCTGTACGTAAAATGCTACCATTCTGATCTGGTGGCACTTTACACCTGCTTTGTACAGGTGCAAATGATGCCAAAAAGAACAAGGATCGGAGAATCGGGTCCCGGGAGATGGATTTTCTTAAGTACCTAAGCTATGGAATCCAAAGTTGCATTTGAACATTCAAACCATCACATAGGCACCTAAACCAGGTATTTGAGCCCCTTCATGAAGACGTGAGACCCTCTCCAAGGAACTGTCAGACCTAATGTCAACATCCAAGTGTCAGCTTTGTAGCTATTGTTCATCAGGGGCTTTTTAATTTGGAAAGAGCCTTGTTGTGCCTTTTAATAGATACGTTCTCTGGAAGTTAGGGTCAGATTATAAGGGTGATAGTGCTCTTTCTGCGGATCGCAGACCACATGGCAGAGATTCATGAATTAAGCTTCACGCTCCCTCATGAAGTAGGGAAATGTCACCACCTTTAAGGATGGGAAAACAGGTATGGTGAGTTTAAAGGACTTGCTCATCCACAGGAGGGAGCCAGTTTCAGAGCTGAGAACAACTTCGCTCTCTTGAAGCCCGGCTTTGAGTCGGAATCCCAAGGCTGGCCTCTTTCCCACATCCTTCTCTAAGCCCCTGGCGCTGGGCTAGAGGGGCCTTGAGTCTGATCCACTCTGGCAATTCCTATGCTGGTGTAGCAATCTACTCCTCTCCTTTGCCTACTGCCGAGGTACTCGGCTGCTTGTGTCTAATTCCAAATGGATGAAAATCCATTCTGCAAAACATCCAGCTCTCAGATTTTAGGGCCTTATTTACAGACGTTTTTGGCCCTTGGCATCATGAAGGGTTTCATTCTGCTCTCAAATATGCTGGTGTAAACCCACTGAAGTCGGTGGAGTCACTCCAGGTTAATACCAATATAAATGAGACCCTAACTGGGTCCAGGAGATCTCCTTTTTCCCCTCCTCCTCCACTCTCTCTGCAAATGCTCTTACTGTTCAGAGATACCAGTTACTGAGGGATCTCAGCTGTGATCCACGTTATGACTTTCCTCACCGCTAGTGAGTGAGCTTCTTTTATTCGGATTCCAGAGAAAGGAGCGTGGGGCTTCTCCGTGGAAGCCCTCTATTCTCCTACTGGTTATCAGAGGCTGTTCATCAGCCTTAAGGGTGCCTGGCAGATGTAACAGAGCAGGGCTTTCTGCTTCTGAATTTAACGTAGAGCACCTGAGGTAGGGAGTTCAATGGGAGTTTCTTTCCTGCCCAGTTAAAATGACAAATTGGTACATGAGTGTTTAATGAAAGATGCTGGAAACGTCCGTGAAGATCAGAAAAATCACCTCTTGGAGCTGACAGGCAGGCCATCTGCATTCCTATTAATTCCCTAACAATAAACGACAGGAGAGCCTAGAGGGTTAAAAGCTTAATTCAATCTCCTAGATTCCTTCCAGGGGCCTGTCTGCATAGAGAATTAGGCATTTATAAAACAGTTATTTGCGCACTAGATTTTTCATGCCGCTGCGTGCGCCAAGTATCAATCACACCCCTCGCCGCCGGGGTGTCAACACGCCTCATGTGCCCCTGCAGAGACTAATGATGTGCCTTCCGTGTGACATCTGCCACCTAGACAGATGACATCATACTGATGGCAGATCACGTGACCCTACTCACAGGCCACCTGACTAGACTTGACTTGACTTGACTTAGACCCCTTAATAAGAGATTTAGTAATAGCCCCCCCTAAACTATGACACCTGGGTCAGGGCTTTATCTACTAAGTTTAATCCCAAAGGGGATTAAAGCACCAGAAGTCAGGCCCCGCACCCAAAACTTTGTGGAGGTTCATGGCCAGGTTAGGATTTGAACTCACCGTCACAGCTCAGATATATCTTTGTCATGAGTGGGATGCAGACTTGGGACCTGTCTCTAGCGTGGAGCAGCAAACTCAGCAGTGCAGCTCGTACAGAAGTTACTCAGAAGGTGGGGAGTGTCACAGCAGTGGAGAGCGGGTTAGTCTTTGCAGGGAGACCCTGAATGTTTTGGTAGATGGGGGCACCCTCATTTTGTCTCAACTCCCCCCTGGTTTTAGTCACTAAGTAAACCATAATCACTGAGCAAGTACAGGGCCACCTCTGCTGTGTCTCCACGTTGAAACTGGGAGGAGGTGTGAATCAGTGTGTCTAACACAAGTTGTCTATCACAAGTTGTTGTACCACTTCAGGGATCCCAGTGTAGTTAAAGCAGTACAGCTCTCCTAGCTCAGATGTATTTATACTGGTATAAATTGGGTTATACTGGCATAGCTATTCTTGTCTGGGATAGGAAATAAGGACATTTATATCAGGATAACTGAGTCCACACTGCGGGTTGTACCATTTATAACTAGATCAGTAAAAGAAATCACACCACTAATTGATATGATTGTACCAGTCCAAAAACTGGCTGCAGCCCAGACCTCAGAAATGAGGCTTAACTAAAGCACCAGTTAAAGCCTTCCCTGCCTGCATCAAACTATGGGGAAATTGAAGTCGTTCATTCTCTCGGGGCCTTGTTTGGGGATGATGATCTTTCTGTTCCCCCGACTCTGTCCGTGGTGTCTCGATGGCAAATGCTTCACAATAGGGAAGGTCTCTTGGTAGGTGCTATAGAGGGGCCCTGATCTCAGCTGGAAATGCTAGGCAGTACTGTAATGAAACTAATAAATACTGTAGTAAGTTTAGAGGCACCTTCCGGTCCAGCGGCATGAATTGAGCCTGTTTTTATAAAAGGCAACGTTGGATTGTCAAATGAATCCCTGCTTCTCGTCTCCCCTCCATTTCAACTCCTCCTTTCCAGCCACTCATCATCTTCCTTCCAACTCAGATTAGAATTTGCTTCCCGGTCCAAAGTTCACAGCTTGGGTCCATGTCTCATTTTCCTTCCTTGCCTTTTCCTTCCCCTGCCACTGCCCTCCCTTGTCCCAATTAGAGCCTGGCCCCATGGACCCTGAGGTCACTGGGAGTCCTTCTATTGAGTCCAATAGGCATTAGATCATGCTCAGAGAGCACCCAAGAGCCTTGTAAAGATGATGTAACTCTTCTCCCAAAGATACGATGTTCCCAGGAAGAGGCTCTGAAGGCTCGTCCAACATGAATGTTAATCCAGACTCAGGTAGAAAGTGAATTTAAAGTGGGCTGGCTATTCTGGAATAAGAGTGTGGACACTCTTATTCTGAAATAATAGCACCTTTTTTTTCTGGTTTAGTTTGATCCACTCTCAAAGTGGATTAAGCTAATTCAGAGAAAAAGGATGCTTAGAGTACGTCTACACTCCCTGCCGGATCGGCAGGTAGTGATTGATCTATTGGGGATCGATTCATCGCGTCTAGTGTAGATCCCTGATAAATCGATCCCTGAGCGCTCTCCCCGTCGACTCCGGATCTCCACCTCCGCAAGGGGAGGAAACGGAGTCAACGAGGGAGTGGCAGTGGTTGACTCGCTGCTGTGTGGACACCCACGTAAGTCGACCTAAGACACGTCGACTTCAGCTATGCTATTTGCATGGCTGAAGTTGTGTATCTTAGGTCGACCTCCCTCCCCCAGTGTAGACCTGGCCTTATTCTAGAAACAGTGTCCACAACTAGAGTTATTCCAGTTTATCTATTCCAGAATAACTCGTGTGTAGACAAGTCCTTATGCTGTGGCATTAATTTCTCTGATGGACCATAGCACACAACGATCCCGCAGGCTCCTCTGGACAGAAGAGCAAATATTCATATCAAAGCATGTTGCTTCTCAGTGTTGACTTTTAAAGAAGCAGCCTGATACCACAGGGATAAATGCTTAAACCTTGGAAAAGCCCTGTGTCCATTAACTAATTCAGCACCCTGTCGCTAGCAAGCCAGGAGCTTTGCTGGAAACCTGTGGACGTTGCTGCTTGAGGAAAGATGAATGGAAGGGGTCTGCGGATTTAAAATATCCAGCCGGCCGCAACACGGTGAAGCTGCTGCAGAGAAGGTCGAATTGTGCTTTGACGTGGCTCACCCTCTGTGATGTTTATACCTGCTGGAATATGGAGATATTCTTTTGCTAGGGAGGGTGGCTCTCCCTGCACTGTGGCCCTCCTGAAGCGATCAGACATACCCTGCCTGGTTCATTCAGACCGGTTCTCCTCACTGGAAATCCAGCATGTCCTACCTGCTCAGCAACGTCAGGTGATGGAGATTGCAATAGGGCAACTAGCTTCCCATCTCCGACATGAGAGGGAGCCGGAGAGGCTAATGTTCAAGTGTGAAGCCTTTAAGGATCTTCTCAGGCAGACGTCATTGGGGCTCGCCCAACACCCATCTGTCCTCAGAACCCAGGGAGGATGCTGCCCCGGGGAATAAGGGGAAAGAAATCCCGCCTTTACAGACTCTCTAGAGCAGGCCTGCACAACTCAGAAAGCAGCGAGGGCCATATTACTGCAAAAAAACCAGCTGCAGGCCGAAAACTCCTGCACTTTCTCCGCCCCCATCCGCTTCCTCCAACCCCACCACTTGGCTTGCCCCACCCCTATTCACCCCCTGCGGGCCGCACAGTGAGCCCCTGCGGGCCGCCTGTGGCCCCCGGGCCGCATGTTGTGCAGGCCTGCTCTAGAGCCACTGCATGGGGTCTACTTCCACGCAATGAGTGGAGGGGCCTGTGAAGGGTTTTTAGACAGTTCTCCGTGGGATTTAGGAGGAGGATGAGAAGATTGACACGATGGCAAATCCTCTGGAGGAAGCTTTGTGATTCTCGCCGGTCCACCCATATCTCCCCGTCCCATACCCCCGCAGCACGCAGCTGCATAGGAAGCGCACAGGGGGCAGGCAGGGCATCACATTGCATAGGGAGTATGTGCCACATGTAGCCCCCTGAGTTGCAGGGGAATCCGATCAGTTCTGCTGCTGCCATGAGGGAAGACGGTGGATCTATCCCTAGGCCAGAGCTCTGGTTGTCAGTAGACTTCTGTGAATCTAAAACAAGGTGTGTGTGTGGGGGAGAGTTGGGGGGGTGGGTATAGCCAAATTAATTCACCAAATTTTCCAAAAGCACCAATTTTCATTAATAAACCACCATGTAGAATCTCTCGGTCCAGCTGGTTTTGTTAGGAAATGTTTTCAAAAGGAGAAAGTCTGTGACTGATTTAAGTGATGTGATCTGGTTCTTCCTAAACTTAGGCCAAAAAAAAAAGGCTTTTCTGGCAGAAGCACTCCATGAGAAATTTCAGCAGATTGGGTGAGTCTTGGTAAGGGTAGAGGGATGGGGAAACAATCAAAATCAGGCTGGTTCCATCATATTCGTTGAAACCTAAACTATGGAGAAACGGTTTCTCTGCTAGTGCATGATCTAAGACTCTAATACATTTCAAGAGATGCTAGCTCAAGCACCAATACACCAGAAAATCAGAATATACTGGGACAGAATGCCTGTATTTGGGGGAGTTCTCAACATGAATCCCTGAATTGGTCTCCTTTAATGGAGAGTGAGGATTATAGGCATCATTGGCTCCCACAGCATGAATTAGGGACGTAGACAATTCTTGTGCCTGAAGTCAAGGTGCTGTGCCATAGATTTTTTCCAAGATGAAGATATTGAATTCTGGTGGGAATAGGGTGACCAGACAGCAAGTATGAAAAATCAGGATGGGGATGGAGGCTAACAGGCGCCTATATCACATAAAGCTCCAAATATCGGGACTGACCCTAGAAAATCTGTTCCCTCCACTCTGTCTGTTTTGTCTCGATTGCAAATGCTTCATAACAGGGTCTCTTGCTAGGTGCTGTATGGGGCCCTGATCTCAGCTGGAAACGCTAGGCAGTACTGTAATGAAACTAATAAATAGTAAGTTTAGACGCACCTTCAGGTCCAGTGGCATGAATTGAACCTGTTTTTATAAAAGGCAAAGCTGGATTGTCAAATGAATCCCTGCTTCTCATCTCCCCTCCATTTCAACTCCTCCTTTCCAGCCACTCATCATCTTCCTTCCTTCCAGCTCAGATTAGAATTTGCTTCCCGGTCCAAAGTTCACAGCCTGGGTCCATGTCTCATTTTCCTTCCTTGCCTTTTCCTTCCCCTGCCACTCCCCCCCTTGTCTCAGTTAGAGCCTGGCCCCATGAACCCTGAAGTCACTGGGAGTCCTTCTGTTGACTCCAGTAGGCATTAGATCATGCTCAGAGAGCACCCAAGAGCCTTGTAAAGATGATGCAACATCTGGTCACCCTAGGTGGGAATACTTTCCTCCATGTCCATGAAGAACAGAGCGCTGAGAGATGCAAAGAATTTAAAAAGCTGAAGGCCACCTACCGCCCTGTCTCTGCTAGTTAGTGGAGCATCATCAGTGGACAATTTTGGCCAAAAAAACCCTCTAGTGTAGACACCTCTTCACTTGCGTACAAGAGGCAATTTCTTTGTATGATCAGTGGAGAAAGGGTTACATGCCTGAGTGTTATTTATCAGTGTAGTTGTAGCCGTGTTGGTCCCAGACCCGAAGAGCTCTGCGTGGCTCAAAAACTCATCTCTTTCACTAACCAAAGGTGGTCCAGCAAAAGGTATTATTTCACCCACCTTGTCATTTATCATATAGCTATCAATCAAAGGGCTGGGGAGTATTTATGCGCCGACTTCTCACCTTAGTTGCCGTAATGGCCATGCGTTTCGGGGGAGTCTTGAGTCCAAAGATTGGTACCCGAAATCTTCAACAACTTCCCCAACAGTGCAAACTCAGAGCCTTCCGAATGTGTGATTGGCATGTGGGAATATAGAAATCAGCCTCTCAATGGCCTGTCCCACTGTTGAAGAAGATGAATGACCTCCTGTACCTGGTGGAAAAGGCTAATATATCATCTAAGTGTTCAGCCTGTAGAAAGGTATAACCCTGGCCCAGAGCCTCCCAGTTGTGGACATCTTGACTAACACTGTTCTTAAATCATTTCCACTGGAACAATTTCTCCTTTTGGCAGGGGCCCACTCATCTCTTGGTGTAGAATCACACCTTTGCCAAAACGTCCAGCTCACGGAGTGTGAATGATTCAGAGGGGGAAGAAATGGAAGGTGTTCAGGGGCTAGGACCAGGTCGAGAAGCACTTAGGCAACCCTTTCTGACGTAAAACATTTGGGCCATTTTTGCTGAAAGGGCTGTGAAAGCAAATAATATTTAACCAAGCAAATCCCTCCCTTGGCACCAATGGAGTTAGGGGGGAATTTGTCTGAAGACGTACAGGGCCCAATCCTCAGCTGGTCCAACTCAGCACTGAAGTCAATGGAGCTATGCTGATTTATGCCAGCTAAGAAGGTGGCTCATTGGGGGTGGTAAGGGTGCGCGCTTTGTAAAAACATGAAGGAAAACAAGGTCCCTGCCCCAAGCAGCTTATGCTCCAGGGGCTGAAGTCTGAAGTCCTTACTCAGGTAGGACCAATGATGGATCTCAGGATTTGGCCCTCATATAAGAAGGGACATGGGATGAAGCAAAACTATCTGGCCACAGTTGACAAAAACCAACAGGAGGAGGTTTCAAGGAGAGATTTGAAAGCCAAGTGGCCTTAGCACCGGGTGCAGAGCCATGAGTGGGAGAAGGAGACTGGTCTCAATTAGGAGAGAGGATCCAGAAGAGAATGGGGAACACAATGGGAGCAGAGAAGTAAGTGAGGGCAGAGGCTTGGAGATGAGGTTGTGGAGCTGAGGTAGGGTGACCGGATAGAAAGTGTGCAAAATCAGGACAGTGGGTTGGGGGGAGGGAGAGATAGCTGCCTGAATAAGGAAAAGCCCCGAATATTGGGTCTGTCCCTATGAAATCAGGACATCTGCTCACCCTAAGCTGAGGAAGCATAGGAGACTGGACCGACGCTATACGGAAATGCCGGAGCTGCAAAAACACCTGCAACCTCAGGGGAGTTTTGTCGGGCCAAGGTGAATGTGGGAAGCTTTAGTGAGGGGCTGTCTGGCACCAGGCAGCTCCTGTGAGCACCCAGCTCTGCAGAGCTCTGTGACCGCGACCTTGACCGGCAACATCTTGGGGATTCCAGCTCCATCAGCCATCACTAATTCTGACCCCGCCTTTCCGTTACCAGGGTCCTGCCAATGCAGCTCAATCCTGCCCTGTGACACCGTTGCCATTCCAGGCCCGCGGCTCCTCCCCAGCTCGTCAGAGGCTGCCAAGGGCGCTGAACGTGTGCGGTGGGGTTTTTTTTTTATGATGTGGATGAATGTCCGCTAGGGAATTGCGACTTGAACAGCTGTCCTTTGAAGTCAGCACCACCCACGAACAGCCCCACTGTTACTGCTCCTCCAGGGCGCACGCATCCTGTGGGATGTTTTGTGAGATTCATTTACTGACCTTTCTGGTGATGGACCCGGGGATGCAGGAGTGAGCAGGGGAAGGGGTAATCCGCTCCGAAGCGGTTAATTTTTCCCGGCGCCTAAATTGATCAGCAGCGGTACGTCCGTCTGAAATGAACTTGCCTTGTTCCGTGGGGTTCTAAGACAGCGGAACTCAATCAGCAGCGGGCCACACGGTTCAAAGCCGCAATTCATCCTGCCGCGCCTCTGAAAAATGGGAGGTGACAGTTCATTTTGCCAGTGACAGTCTGTCGGTCTCGCTCACTGCTTCTCCCGTCGATTACGCTGCCGAGGTGAAGCGTGAGCGGTGAGACACCCTTGCTTTGTATTCCGCTCAGCCGAACAGGACAATCCAAGGATCAAAGGTGGAAAAATCTCCCCTCGCCCAATCCCATCCTATTCTAGTCCCCTGACCCCCCAAAAGGCTGGTGAGCCAGATCCAAGAACCAGGAGCCTCTTCTATGTCTGGCTCTTTGGGGTTAGCATTTATCCCGAGCGGCCGGGCCTTTTGCCATCAGTGCCTCGGCGTTTGCTCAGGAATCCGCATGATGGAATGGCACCTCGAGACACGCCGCTATGAAACGCAAAATTTGCTGCACGCTACTGGACGGGATAATATTGCGAGCGGAGGTGGCATTCTCCGCCTCCGCTGTTGTGTGGAGGCAGAGGTGGAAAGGCAGGAAATGGAGCCGACCGGCCGAGAGGATTCGGCTCGGAATCTTCATCTTTGGCCATCATGTGGCCCTTTCGAAGAGCACTCACGTGAGTGAGCCTAGTGGGTAAAGTCAATCCCACAGCTCGGAGATGCGTTGTGATAAGCACTGGCAGGCCAGAGCATAATGAGGCCTTGTGTTTCAGGCACAGCCATCAGCCTCGGTCAAGGTAGGTTCTACTAGCATAGTCTGGCAGACCTAAATTCAGCTCTTTGCTCTGGCAGAGACTTCCTGTGTGATCTTGGGCAAGTCCCTTAGCCTCGTTCTGTCTCTGCTCCCCATCTGTAAAAGGTGGGTAATAGCACTGCTCTATATAGCTGTTGTGAGGATAAAAATGTTAGAAGCTCATAAGGAGCTCAGATACTAGAGGCATGGGGGCTGGTTAAGTGCCCTAGACAGTTCTGGCACTGCCCCTTTCTTGCTGGATGAGCTTGGGCAAGTCGCTTGGATTCAAAATTGGCTGGTGGTTTGTCAGTTTGTGGGTACCCAGTTTGAGACACTCAGGGCTTGACGTTCAGCGGTACGGAGCATCCACAGCTCCCACTGACGTCGGTTAGAGTTGGTGACCAATTGCTCAGGAAATCAGGCTGTCGGGGTCCCAAGTGAGACACTCGAAATGTGCGGATGCTTTTGATCTTGATCTCTCTATGACTCAGTTTACCCACCTGGGGAACTGAGATAAACTCGATCTGCGTCACAGGAAGCTAAAATGTATTAATGTCTGTAACATGTGCTGAGCTCCTCACTTGAGAATAGGGTGACCAGATGTCCCGATTTTTATAGGGAGGAGTCAAGTTAACCAAGGACTTCAGGGCTAACAGCAGCTCTCACAAAAATTGTCGTGGGAGAGTTAATGTTCATTTCATGACCTTAGTTCTTAAGGTCTCAGACTGTTTCATATTTTGAGAGCGTAAACTGTTTCGGGCAGAGAATATTCCTTTGTAGATGTACAATAGCTAGCACATTATTGAAATCAAATAAGCATCATCAAAAGAAAACCCACTCGAAACTGCATGGCGCTCGGTGAAAGACTCAATCAATCCTGCAAGAATGAAAGGTGTAGTTCCAAGGAATAGAAGTCAGTCACAAGGGATGCTTAGACAACAAGTTATACACCCCAACACTAGTGAATCCTGCTGCCGGTGTGTGGATCTTATTGTATGTAGGGACTGGGAGAATGACTCTTAGTTAATGCACTGATATGATAGAGAAACTATACACTTCCTTCTGGGGCTGACGGAAATACAAAAGAGAGAGCATAATTTTTTTTTATTTATTTCCCAAGTAACGGGCAAGATTTTGACTCTCAGAAAATGTACCATTATTTGCCAGGTTTAAAATATCCAAGGCTTGGCTTGGTAGGAGAGAAAAAGTTCTACCTTATTAACCACTTTGTATTGCTAGAACAGATTGGCACGAACCGTCGCTGTTATCCCTTAAAAAGGGAACGACCTTGATCTTGTCCGGAAGCCACCTTGGAAACACGTACGCTGGTTATGGCAACTAAAGACGGTTCCGCAGCTAGGAAAAGAAAATGAAAACAAATATAGTCCACCCCTTACCATAGGTACCCAACACTGGCACAATCCATAAAGACACAATTCATGCATATGCCGGGAGCGCACAGAACATTGTCTCACTTGCATGACCCATGAACAGCCGCCCCAGCCAACACAGTACGCAGACACATCCTGCAAATACCATTTGCATATCTACTCCTCAGTGTCCATGCAAACATGTCTCCTAAGAAACCCCCCTACCTTAGGGAGGAATGGCGAAAGTGTTTGATTTGTAGACGGCACTGAGGTTTTTGATACCGTTCCTTCGTATTGTACTGTGGAGATAGGCCCATTACAACGTCACCGTTAGGTAGCTAGACAGAGAAAGAATGAGACCCAGATTAGATAGAGGGAGAGCAAGGAACAGAGGACAGCCAATGCCTCCAAACTTCAACCCATGGAAGCCAGCAATGTGTGGTGGGGGCTATAAGCCAGAGCAACAGGGGTTAGCTGGCATATTATGAATATTCCAAGGTGGAAGACAGGATCCAAGGTGGAATTTTTCCTTCTTGGTGCCTAAAAACTGGGGAGAATCAGCAGCTCTTGGAGGCTGGCATTATACACTACAGATAACAAGCTGTCTGTCAACGTGAGGAGCTCGGGGTACATGTTGGACCACAGAGCTCCCACTAACGGAGAAATTAAACCTGTCTGCACACACCAGTCCCAGTGCTCTGATTACATTTACAGAGGTTGTGACCTGCATTCTGTCACCATGGCAACCTCTCGTGCTGCCAATGTACAGTCAGGTTGTTTTGGTGGGCGGTTGATATTTAAAGGTAAAGAGGCTTCACTGCTGTAATATCAAAAGCCAGGGCACCAAGTTTTACGAGCAGCCAAGTGGCAAAATTCATTATATTCCCCATGACCCCACAGAGTCTTAACTGGCGGGCAAGTCCAGGAGACAGATGGCTCGATAGAAAGAGAAACAAAGAAAGTTCACCTGTCTGTATTCAAGCCAATCTCCGTTTGCTGCAGGGCACGCACAGAAAAGACAGAAGTTCTGATCGGTGTGCAGCGAATTCTTCATGCAACATGCAGCATTTCCTGGATCCGTCAAAGTTTCATGTTCCCGACCGGGGCGCTGGAACAAGCTGTAGTGTAAGGGGTGCTGAGAGCCATTGACCCAAACAGGAAACCTTGGATCTGACAGAAGCCACTTCAAGATAGTGCCCTCACTAGTTTCAGCACACATGCTAACCCCACTCTGAAAGAGACTCTGCTTCCTAGGCCCACAAATACATTTTTGCTCCTTGTCTCCACTCATGCTAATTGCTGCTTCCAGGCTGATTTTCCCATTCTGGCACTTTGAGAGCAGAAGGTGGGGGCCCACGATGACTCTAAACATTAATATTGGCCACTCCAGGTTTGTATTAAACTCCCAAGGTTACAGCTTCTCTCTGACCTTGGCTTGGTAGATGCCGCCAGCACTCAAATGCACAACCCCTTTGAGAGCCCAGGAAGATGCACTTGAGAATTCCTTCCTGTAGGGTACCCTCAAGCCCTTTCAGCCCCTCTCCTGGAGGGAGTGGGGGGGAAGAGCTGAGAAAGGAATCAGCTGTTGCCACCAGCTAACTAAACAATATGTGCACAACCTCTTAAGACACAGGAATCCAATCCTGTTCTTAAAAAAGATACATTTTATTTTTTGAAAAAGAAAGAAAATACATCTGGAAACTCCAGCTATTGCTTGATTTTAAAAGTGTAACTACAAGGGTTAAGCACTAAGAGTAGCTTTCTTGAGGTCCCACTTAAAGGAAACAAAAGCAGCTGAACAGAGGTGTTCAGAAGCCATAAAGAAATAAAAAGAGAGAAACCTAATCACATCTTCCTAGACATTTCCTGATCTACTTATATATCTGGGGTTTCAGATGAGTAGTTTCTAGGTATGATACTGATGATTTTTCATACCTGGCCCCAAGCTTCTTACAGCATCGCTTTGACCCGCCCGCCTCTCCCTGGGAGAACAACAGACAGACAGACAAAAGGGGAGTTTTTTCTCAGTTTTAAAAAGTTCTAGCCTTCCCATTGGCTCTTCTGGCCAGGTGCCCATTCACTTCCTTTTACCTCTGCATCACAGTGAGACTTTTTAACCCTTTACAGGTAAAGCAAGTAGAGAAAAGCTACTAAGAGGGATTTTATAGCTAACTGGCTGGCTGGGTGTCCAGAAAAGGGAGCTACCTCCCCCTTCATTTATCACAGATGTTTTGATCTTATTCTCCCTCCTTCTCCAGTAGACACTTGGGGCTGACCTCCTCCATGGGGTAATTCTCTTGACTTCCATGGCGTTGCATTAGGGAGGGCTGCCGTCGTTGGCTCTGTGACATGCTGGATCTCTTTAAAGCGTGGGCCCTTGCTCCCAAAGACCTCGCTATCTCCTGTCAGCTCACACGCAGGGTGTTTGAGCCACCTGGGGGTAAATGGATCGCTGTACGGTCCTGCAGGATAAGGGAAGTCCCCAGCGGAACCCGTTACAAATACCAACAGAGAGAGAGAGAGTGAGGTTTCTGTGGCAGAAATTTGTACTCGGCCATGGCTGGCAGTGCTGCTGACTATGATGTCAGCTACTCACACAGGTGACAGCTGCTACCTGACATGCAACTACTTAGCTTCCAATTTTCTCGGGTATGAAACTATTCTGTTAAGCATTGGAAGGGGATGCAGTGAAGGTGAATAAAACTGACACAGGCCCCAGGCTGTGCTCTCTCTGCTCTTCTCTCGGACGTGATTCTCTGGCCGCTTGGTGGAAGACGGAGTCGAGCTGGGAGCTGGGTCTGGCGGTAGGAGATGAATAACAGGAGCAAGGCTCTCCCGTTGGAGGTGCAGGTGGCTGGGAGCTGCCGCAGAGGCAAGTAGGGCGGGCGAGCAATCTTGTGGTTAAGACAGCAGCCTGGGATGCTGGTGAACTGGGTTCAGTGCTTGACTTTGCCACTGACTCCATGAAATAATAATACAAGACACAAAAATTCGCTTCACTGCCGCACTGTACTTAATTTAGTGCTGTGGGATCCTTTGAGAATGAGGGACGCTAAACAAAGCGGCATCTCACGCTACGGACCGCAACCAAAAGCAACGAAACAATTATTCAGGTTAAAACCCCCCCACCAGAGCCGGTGCCAAAGGAAATCTGTATCTCGGATCCCAGCTAGCCCTTCGGATTTATCTTCAGAGAGAAGGGATGCAGAATGAGGAGGGGCTGTCCTTTGTTTGTATACCAGCTCAGAAACCCTCTCTCCCAAGTTCCAGTTCAACGAGAGAGATCTCTAGTCTGGGTACGGATAGAATGATGATCTTGCGTAGTGGAGCCAGGAGTGGGAGATCAATTGGATCAGGAGGAGGCCAGGAAGAAAAGACATCAGTAGGAACCCTGCATCTGCTGGCCCTGTATTTGATATCTGGCCTTTGTCACTCTTTCATTTGGAATTGTAAACCGTTGTAATCTGGGCAGTTTACCTCTCCATCCCCTTTCATGTGCGCACACCCCCCCACCCCGGAGCCATGCAAATGAAGAGGGAGGAAGGGAGAGAGAGAATTAGGCAGGGGGGATCCCTCCTGAGAGGCAGGCCCACCTTCTCTACTGGATGCTGGGACACTTCTCTGCTGCCCGCTCTTTCACCTTGGATCATCTCCCTTTGCCCTCGGGGTGGGGGTGAAGAAACAGGGACGGGCGTAATTTGAAAGTCCAGGGGACGTGAGGGGCTGCACTCCAAAGGAACAGACAAGGCAATAAGAGAGCAGTGACAGAGAGTGCGTGGGGAGTGACTGCAGCGTGGGAGGACAGACCCGAGCCAGGTACCAGAGCAATGAAGCCGAATCCCTGATGCCGCACCGCAGTGCAGAGAATGTGAGGGGCGAAAACAGAAATGAACATGTCCTGGGGGCGGTCAAGTGGCTTGCTCACTTCCATGAATTTGCCAGGGTGAAGAGGCAGCAAAAACGGAGAGCTAACTGACCTATGATCCGTGGTGGTGTATTCATCTCACCACATACACTGAATGACTGAGAGAGGTCATTCTCTAGTGGTTTGTCACGCCCGTTCCTTCTCTCTGCCCCAGCATGGCAGGGCGTGATTGTATCAGAAGGGGAGATCTTTGGTGTGGCGCACTGGGCTGGATAACAGAGCCCCTGCCAGGTGAGGGAACAGAATTGTGAAGCCTCCTAGCCAGGGACCAGGCACACAACTCCTTTGACAGCTGAGTCGCTGTGTGTATGTGAGTCTTTCCGTTTAGTGAACGGCGAGTGCAAGGTTAGATTAAGGTTAAATGGGCCTACCACCATCCACTGACATTTCCCCCCTCCTGCCTCTGTCAGGATATTTAAGGGACTCTTTCAGCTCAACCGTGCCCGTTCACCTGGGTCAGGCTCCCCTTCCCAAACCCCGCTTCTCCCCAGATCAGGTACTTGTCCTATATCCTTGTCCTCCCTCCTACATCGCGGATTCAGACCCTCCTCAGCCACCTCAGGTCAGCTGCCCTCTGTGCTGAAGCCGCCTGACTGATCCCCCTGGGTTCTCCTCTCTTCCTGAGGTGGGGAGGAGGATCCCAAAGCTCCTGTCTGATTGCCCCACCCCTCCCCGCCCTGCACCCCAGGCGGCAGCCGCTGGGCCTGTCTGTTTGCGGGAGAGCCGGGCCCCTCTGCCGCCTTAATGAAGTGTGCAGCACTCTTCCTCGTTAGGACTCCACGTTGTCGATAAAAGACTCATTAAAGCAGCTTGCCGGGGATTGGCGAGAGAGGCGGAGGTCTGGCGGCACATCCCCGGGGCACAGGGAGCCGCCTCCCACAGTGTGACCGACCAGCCAGGGATCAATACTGCCCTCTGCATTAAACCAAAGCCCATCAGTCAGCCCCAGGAACAACAGGGGCTAATCTCGTGTCTCATCTCTACCTGCCCAGCCTCCCATCCTTTGTACACTCTCCCCGCCAGCGCTGCTTCTCCTCAAGACCCTGTCAAGGCCGGCTGCTTTGCCCCTTCGCAGCCGTGCTTGGCTTATTAGGCTGCCAGCAACGTTCCTCTTCCCCCTCCCATCACCCTCGGTATGAGCTTCCCTGTTCAGACCAATCGGGGGGCTGGGACAGTTTGTACAATGGGGGTGCTGAAAGCCATTGAAGCAAACTGTAAACCTTGTATATGACGGGAACCGCTTCAAACTGGGGGTGCAGCTGCACCCCTAGTTCCAGTATCTGTGGGTGTCTACCTGTGTGAGCTTCCTATGTATCTAGGGCTTATATAGCTAAATCCGCACACTTCACTGAAAAAGGTCTGCCAAAAATTCTTGTCCAGGGCAGGGAGAATTTTTTTCTTCTGTGTTTATATAGTGCCAAGGGGAAAGGGATCAATTAACAATTAACTCCCAGTTGGTTCTAATCACAGAACTGGATGGGACCTCGAGAGGTCATCTATTCCAGACCTCTGCACTCAAGGCAGGACTAAGTATTATCTAGACCATCCCTGACAGGTGTGTTTGTCCAAAACTTAAAAGTCCCCAGTGATGGAGATTCCACAACCTCCCTGGGCAGTTTATTCCAGTGCCACCCTGACAGGAAGTTTTTCCTAATATCCAGCCCAAAACGCCCTTACTGCAATTTAAGCCTATTGCTTCTTGTCCTATCCTCAGAAGTTATAGGTGCAGGACTGCATGATCAATGCAATTGGATAAGAGAGGGCTAACTTAGCTAACTTTAAGTTGGCTCTACAAGTGGTTGAATCCACCCTTTCTTCAGCGGCCTAAAAGGTTAGTCATACCCATTAAAGTGTTATAGTCCCTCACACAGAACCTGCTGGACTATAAAAATGACGTGAACATATAATCTTTAGGCTGATAGAACTGCAGCCTGTAATATCTGATCAGTAACTCCAGCCACATTACTCAACATTGCCCAAAGGTGCATTACAGGTTTTTGTTTTGGTTTCCCTTTGCCGAGAGAGGCAGGAGATGGCGTGGCATGGGCCAGTAGTCAGCTCTGGAATGGCAGGAGCTGTGATTCTGGAATGGAGAGACCAGTGATCTAGTAGAGTCTGGAAGGAGCTGTGATCTTAGGGTGACCAGATGTCCCGATTTTACAGGGACAGTCCTGATGTGTGGGGTCTTTTTCTTATATAGGCTTCTGTTACCCCCATCCCCTGTCCCAATTTTTCACATTTGCTGTCTGATCACCCTGGGTGACATTGAGCCAGATGAACAAATGGGGCTGGAAATAAACATCAGGTGCTGCCCGTACCAGCCCGGAAGAATGAATAATCTGCTCGAGTTGAGCATGCCCTATGTTCTTCTACAATGGTACCCCTCTATAGCATGGGGGGTCCTCTGTGTGCGTGTATTGGAGCACGTACCTCCTCATCTTATCTAATTGCAAGACATTTCTGATAAATTTCAGCGCGGCCACTTGAAAGGACCACTATCAGCCTGGGCGTTGTGGTTTAACCTTGTTACCCCTTTGTTGTTAACCTTTCAGACTGGGCAGGGAGGGGACGGCGGAGATGCTGATGTATTGGGGGAAAAGACTTGCACAGCTATGGCTTTGTGTACCCCATCTTCAGCTTGTGTGACAGGACAGCTAGCTGCTTACCTCCACTGACAGCTGCCTGGTACCCAGCCACACAGAACAGCCCCTACGCAGGGACACATCACCTGCCAACCTCTCCAGATCCTTTGATATTTCTGACAGAGCAGAGAAGGACTCTGCCTCTCGCATCTTTCCTTGCATCTCTCAGCTCCTCAAAGGCTGCCCGGCTTGGTTTCCATAGCTACCCCCAATCAGATCTGGCTTCCTGTGAAATTGGATTTCAAAGCAAGACAAGCCTTCAACGGGATTTGTCCAGTTAGCGGAATATCATTAGGAGCGAGGTTGGCTGTTGAACCTGGGCCCGAAGATGCTGAAGGCGGGGCTGTGATCGGGTACGGGGGCATTTTGCATCGACAGCCCGGAAACCTGGATGCTTCCTGACAACGATGCAGTAGAATTTGCCACTCATCAACACCAGCCTCCTCTTCCCCAGCTCACCCATCCTAAAATTGTATCTGGTTCATACATTAAGAAACAGATGTGGCAAAAAGGAAGGTGGTATTTGCTATTTCTCTGAGTCAGGAGGACACTTGGGCTGTGCTCTCTGCTCCAGAAGCTTGAGTGGTTAATGCAAGGCTCTGGAAGGTCTCCTGGGTTCTAGTCCCAATTTACCTTCTGACCTTGGGTAAATCACTTATGTCTCAATCTTCAGAAATCAAGTCAGTACATTCGCCATGCCTCAGTTTCCCCAACAGTAAAATGGGTTTAATAATAATACCTACCAGGCAGGAAGATTGTGAGTCTCAGTCACCATACGGGGTGCTAGTTCATTGCTGGTAAAGTGCTTTGAGATCGTGGAGTGAAAGGTGGCAATAGAAGTGCCAGTGATACTCAGGAGACAGCCCTCCCGTTCTTTGCAATGCTGTAGGATGAAAACTGTGTCCTTCTGAGGATTTTTAATCAGGTTTCATTGGTGTTGCTGGCACATCTGAAGGCATTTCACCAGTTCTCTAGTCCTCTTCCTGGCTCACCCATTTTTTATCACCCACAGGAAGTAGCTGCTCTTTATTTGTGTATTGAAATGAACTGGCTAGTGACTTTATATATACACATACGTACACATATATATCTGTACACACACACATACACACTCCTGCCCTCTTCTGCATGCTGGCAGAACCACTCAAGTGTGTGTCAAAGGCCCTATACCGCTTAGAGCTCATGAAGAGACTCCTTTAGCTCAAGTGGTTGGGACCAATGCTTTTGGGACAGAAAACTCTGAGGCTGCTGTGAAGTTACACCTGGATATGAAGTACAGCTTCGTGACAGGTCTGCAATCCTAGCTGGTTTGTTTTCCTGGACACAAAGAACAAACACCAAGACTCTTTGACCACAGGGCGCACCTCACTGTGTAACTGAAGCACAAAATGGCAGCTGTCACTGCAGCACACGGAGAGACAACATTTAAAGGCACAGCATGTCGAAAACCAGACAGCAACATTGTCCTTTTAGTTAGATACCATATACAGTCGGTGGCCTGTGGATTTGTTAAGCCTTTCTCCCACTTCTCCTTCTTTCAGGTCATCTCTTTTTGGCAGGTGTTATTTCTTTGTGGGTAGTTGCAGGATTGTACCTTACATCCAATATTATGTATAGTTCAGTGAAGAAAACCAACACAACAACTTGTAAACATTGTTCTGGTTTCCTTCCTCTGAGGCCACAAGCGCTCGTACACACACACACACACACACACACAACAAAACCCCTGCAATTAATCTTACATTCTTTCTTTATCTGAGTTTTACATAAGTTCAACACACCACATCCTTTCTTTCTTCTTTTGCATAATCGGTCTCAAAAAGTGGAGCAGCACAGTCATTACATCACAACCCGGACATGTCACCGTCCATGTGCTGTCAGCACTTACGCGGCCTTCGCTAACCATAGTCTCTAAGTGCCTCACAATCTTTGGTATATTTATCCTCACAGCCCCTCAGGGAGGCAGGGCAGTGTTACTTTACAGAACTGAAGCACAGAGAGGTGAAATAGCTTGCTCCAAATCACATGGTGAGCCTATGTCATAATGGGGAATCGAACCTAGGTTGCCTTTGCACTCTGAAACCAGCCCCCTAACCACTGGATTGTTGTTCTTCTCAAGTAAGAACTGCACATGGCGGCGAAGGTGCCGATCGTGCAAAAAACACTAGTAAGTAATTCCTGCTGAAGTAAAGGGGGCATCTCACAGTAGCAAAATTAAGCAGGGGAGTAAGTGTTTGCAGGATCAAGGGTCTGACACATCTCCCTTCTCTTCTCTTCTTCCCAGATTTTTGCCTTTTCAACCCTACATTCAGCTGCATTCACTGCTAGTAGGAGCATGCACAACTGCTCTTACTGCCGTCTTTGTGCTGATGTCCATGGCCTAAGTGCCAAGCATTATTGCCACTTTAAGGATAATTACGGAGTCAGGAAAAGAGCATTCAAAAAATCACGGGCCAGCAATAAAAAATTTGTAGCTAAGTGAAAATGGCAAGATCACAGAAATGTATCGTTGTTACGTAATAATAAATACTAATGGAGACACTGGCAGACCTGGTGCCAGCATATGCCAAGGTCCCTGGGTCTCACTGAATGCCAACAAATGCGGAGTTGGGAACCAACGTGGATCGCCTGTGGGATAGTATTGTTAAAACAGATATTAGAGCTCTAAGAATGTGTTTAGATTTTATGGAATGCTTGTAGGATGCTGCATGTATTCACTTTACTTCTTATATCTGGATCCCAGGTTATAAGATAATATCCTTTTTCACCAGAAGGGTGGTGAAGCGCTGGAATGGGTTCCCTAGGGAGGTGATGGAATCTCCTTCCTTAGTGGTTTTTAAGGTCAGGCTTGACAAAGCCCTGGCTGGGATGATGTAGTTGGGGATTGGTCCTGCTTTGAGCAGGGGAATGGTCCTGTTTTGAGCAGGGAGTGGGACTAGATGACTTCCTGAGGTCATTTCCAACCCTGACATTCAGTGATTCTATCATTTAAGTAATATAGCTCTGCAACTATACAAATGTTTGCTAAGGTGGTAAAGCTTCTCCCTCGACTGTGGGTGTTCACCAAGTGTGAAATACTAGTTTATTGCAAGCGGAGTTGGCTCCTCCCTCTGACACAGGAAGGATTATTGACACCAGCCAAACCACTGTGGAACATCAGTGGCCAAAAGACTTTGCTGATAGGGTACACAGACAAACCCTTGTCCAAACACAGCTTGCACGCTGGGAGAGGGGAACAAAAATCCCTGTTAAGGAGCAATTGTCACCCTTGAACTCTTAGGGGTGAAGATTACTAAGTGTAAGCAAGGGATCCCCAGCTGTTTGGGTTAGGCCTAATGGACATACAAAGCTTGCATGTTATAGCAGCTCCTCTTATGTTTTGAAACCTAAGACTACATCTCATCTCTGTGTGTATGTTTACATGCTTGTAAATAATTCTCATTTCTTTTTCCTAGTTTACAAACCTTCAGTGAGCTTATTATATTGGCTATGAGCATTGTCTTTGGAGAGAGATAGAGGGGACACTTCACCAGTGCTTCAGAATTGGGAGTAACCTGAATATTGTTCTGGGTTTTGGTGTAAGGGACCATCTATCACAAAGGCAAGCTTGCCTGGGAGGCCAGAGAGCCCTGAGCACCCAAGGAGGCTGTGCCTCCATCTTAAAGGGTATGAGAAGTTCACAGTGGATATTTGGTTGGTGAAATCTAGCCATAGAATTTGGGCTTTGTCCAGGGGCAGCACTTAGCCCTCTTCTTCTGCTTGAGGTACATAGATTATCAGGGTTGGAACGGACCTCAGAAGATCAGGGTTAGGATCATCTAGTCCAACACCCTGCTCAAAGCAGGACCAATCCCCAATTAAATCATCCAACAGATTTTTGCCCCATATCCCTAAATGGCCCCCTCAAGGATTGAACTCACAACCCTGGGTTTAGGAGGCCAGTGCTCAAACAACTGAGCTATACCTGCCTCCCTCCCTGCTCCATTCTGCTCCCCATTTCTGTCTGAGGCCCCACCCCCACTCTGCCCCCATCCCTCTTTGCCTGCAGCCCCAAAACCCCGACCAGCCTGCTGGCGCCCAGAGCAACCCCGAACCCTAGCTGGCTGGGGCTGACCCCTGAGCCTGGGCTGCCCAGAGGGGCTCTGAGCCCCACCACGGCCCAGCCCCAGGGCTGCGGTGGGGAGACTTAGCGGATGTTTGGGGAGACTTAGCCTCCCCCTGCCTCCGTTACCTGGATTTGTGCCCTGAGATTGTCCCCCACAGGGATCCCTGTAGGGATCTCTACACTCAGCCTAAGCCTGTTCATGTTTCAGAAGAGACGCAGGACTGGGAGCAACTCTAAATCCGTGGCCCCTTTTGTTATGAGCCGGTGGAAATGCAAGAAGGGGATCGAGTTTGCATTTACGGCAGCCTATAAAATGGGTTTAGAGGGCTGGAGACATGGGCGCATGCACACTAGCTCTTCCTCTGGGCAAGCCACAAGCCTAGGAAAGTGCATTGCAATGCGACAGAACACACTTCCCTCCCATGGCAGGAGGTAGGGTGAGAGGAGGCCACACTATAGTGCAGCAGTGTTCAGTTCTCTCCCCCTGCAAGGGGCAGGAAGGATAGTCTGCTTTGCCCTGCAACACTCAGGGCTCCCCTATGCAAGGGCCATACATAGGAGGCTTAATGACCATGCAGACTGCACACATGCAGCCCAGTGTTCTCTCTATGCAAGAGGCTGTGTGGTTAACCAAGCATACGTGTCCCCCCCAGAGCTCTCCCTGACTTGGGTGCAAGGACAGGGGCTTGCCTTGAATTTGCAGCTGCATTTCTACTGCTGCAGGTGTTTGCAGGCTGCAGTCCTGGGGTAGGTGAAACAGGAAGCACCTGAGGTAGTCCCTCTCCCTCTACAGCACAGGCCCCACCCTCGCTGCTTCCTCTCTGGCTGGATCACTCAGCTTCTGCACTTCAGGGACAGCAGCAGTTACAGCCTCTGGGGATTTGCACACTTGGGACTCTTCCCTTCTTTTTTCCCCCTGATGCAGATGTCCCCTATCATCCCTGAGGAGATTCAGAGGCTTCTGGAAGGTAACCCAATTCCCCCTGCTAAATTCTCGGCTAAATGGGAAGAACTGGCTAAAGTTATTTTCTAAGTGGCTCCGGGAGGAGACGGTTGTGTAGGCTGGAGTAGGGGCTGCTCCTTCTGAGAAGGGAAGGGGTTCCAGGCCACCAGCTGGCATAGGCCTCTCCCCGTTCTAGCTGTAGATATGGAGGGGAATGTGGCCTGATCTGGTGCTTCTGGGATTATTTTCGTGTGCCTTGGAGTGATTCCATGTCCGAAAGGGGATGGGACACTGGAATAAGAGTCAGGAGTTCTGGGTTCTATTCCTAGCTCTGCCACTGACCCACTGGGTGACCTTGGGCAAGTCACTTCACTGCCCTGTGCTCAGTTTCCCCAGCTGTAAAATGAGGATAGTGACACCGACCTCCTTTTGTAAAGTGCTCTGAGATCTACCGATGGAAAAACACCGCTTAGGAGATGGGTGTTACTGTTGTGTATTGGGAGGGCTAGTTTTGTAGGGTAATGGCATTGGTGGGGCATTGATGTTCTGATGTGGGGTGAAGCTGCCCCAAAGTATCACACAGACAGGTTTGAATGCAACTTCAGCATGTCCTGGTGTGACAGTATTTTAGTGCAGAGGAGTCATGCCTGTTTGGCATGTTACAACATTAGGGTGCCATGAACAAGATTGCCCTGTTGAGACAAATTCCCAGTTAAATAGCAACTCTAATGGAAACAGTGGGCTTCCAATTCTACCAGGAGACTCTGAAAATTGCACAGTTTTAATGTCTGCCTCTGGTTACGTACACGGTACTAAATTTCCTACCTACTGCTAAGTATCCTCACCGACGAACCTACCGGGGGATGCAGCTGGGCAGCCTTGACCTTGTTAGATGCATAACTGCAGTAGCGTGACGTGTGTGGGTGTTTTAAAATCTGTTTTGCTTTATTTCTTCCCAAACGCCAAGGGACTCTTATTCTTGCGTTTATGAAAACCGTTGTGTAGACAGAGCAGTTACAGGACTAACCCACGCAGATCCCTAACCATACGACAAATATGACCTAGGTAGCTCTTCACAGACCCATTGGTGATAACTCTCTTATGTTGATACTGTAATATGGGGGCTAAAGGCTCTGGGAAAATTTCCCATGTCTACAGGTATTTCAGTGCCAGGGATGGATCTATGTTGCTGCCAGGGTTTGCTATGCTGAATGCACCTTCCTCCCGACTTATCTCCCCCCCCCCCCAAAATTGTTTGGGGCCCGGTCATCAATAAATCGAAGGATTTATTTTTTTAAAGGCAATTAAGAGCTGTTTCTGATCTTACACCCACCCCTGAGTTTCCCCCACCAACTTATATGGTTTGACAAGCCCCTATTGCTATTTCACACCCTTGTTATGCTGTGACCAGGGTGGGGCTGGAACAGTTTGTATAGTGGGGGTGCTGAGAGCCATTGAACCAAACTGTGTATAATAGAAGCCATGTCAAGCCAGGGGGTGCGGCTGCACCCCTTACTCCAGCACCTAGGGCTGTGACACACACACACACACACACACACACACACACACACACACACACACA